>CAKAKR010062297.1:0-18218 GCA_916700685.1 Adelosebastes latens
TACATGTCAACATTCACACACACCTTCATACACTACATGTCAACATTCACACACACCTTCATACACTACTGTCAACATTCACACACACCTTCATACACTACATGTCAACATTCACACACACCTTCATACAATACATGTCAACATTCACACACACCTTCATACACTACATGTCAACATTCACACACACCTTCATACACTACATGTCAACATTCACACACACCTTCATACACTACTGTCAACATTCACACACACACCTTCATACACTACATGTCAACATTCACACACACCTTCATACATTACATGTCAACATTCACACACACCTTCATACACTACATGTCAACATTCACACACACCTTCATACACCACTGTCAACATTCACGGGGGGATCAAACCGCCGACCTTCTGATTGGTGGACGACCCGCTCTCCCTCTGAGCTCTAACAACCACCTACCAACGAATTTAGAATAATCGTTGACAGTCCTGATAACAACCACCTTAAACATACTACAAACTTCCTAATACACCATAGCAACCACCTAGCAACACCCTAGCAACCACCTATCAACACCCTAGCAACCACCCATCAACACCCTAGCAACCATCTATCAACACCCTAGCAACCACCTAGCAACACCCTAGCAACCACCTGTCAACACCCTAGCAACCACCTATCAACACCCTAGCAACCACCTGTCAACACCGTAGCAACCATCTATCAACACCCCAGCAACCATCTATCAACACCATAGCAACCATCTATCAACACCCTAGCAACCACCTATCAACAGCATAGCGTCCACCTATCAACACCCTAGCAACCACCTATCAACACCCTAGCAACCACCCTGAACTCTTTTGCAACTGTTTAGTAACTACATCATAATGGCTGTGCATCCAACATCTTAGCAACCAGCTGGTATTGCCATAGTAACCATGTAGCGGCACCGTGGCTAGCACGTTAGCATGTTATCAGAAATGATCATTTTGTTTTGTGACTTTTCTTCTTTGTTCTTTTCTCTCCGTCACAGATCCCTGAGGAGGTGAGTCAGTTCACAACTAATTCAACTTCATTTAATACTTAGCTTGATAAAAACTAACGCTGGCTTCC
The DNA here is from genome assembly GCA_916700685.1 of Adelosebastes latens. Lineage (NCBI taxonomy): Eukaryota > Metazoa > Chordata > Actinopteri > Perciformes > Sebastidae > Adelosebastes > Adelosebastes latens. The sequence goes on from CAKAKR010062297.1 coordinate 1,109, forward strand.
GTCCGTCTGTCCGGCAGTACCGAGGCAGTCCGAGCGTCCACTTGAAGAAGGACTTCTTCCTGCGTCACTCATCCTGCGCTCGCTCAGAGACCTTCATCAACATGCGAGAGGTGAGCGCCAGACTCCGCCTCCCGCCGGGCGAGTACCTGATCGTCCCGTCGACTTTCGAACCCTCGAAGGAGGCCGACTTCGTCCTGAGGGTGTTCACGGAGAAACAGTCCGAGACCGAGTGAGTCTGTCAGAATCAGAACCGCACAGATCTTTATTATTCTAGTTGTTATGAAATATTGAATATCTGTAACGTGTGTGTATCTCTGCAGGGAGATGGACGACGACGTGGTGGCAAACTTTGAAGAAGAGGTAAAAAATGATTCCTTAATTATTTCTTTTATCACATTTTAACATAATATTTACTGTTTGTTCTCAGCTCAGAAAAGTAACGTGTTAGATGATGTCATGAATCATCAGCTCCTCTTTTAACACTTTATTTCAGACTTTTCTTAGTTTTCTTCCAAACTAATTAATGGATTTGTTCATTAATCAGTCAGTCAGACGGTCTGAACATGAAAACCATCTCAAACAAACGTTGATAACTGAAGTCAGTGTTTTTGTTTATTTATATGAGGACGTCTTTGTATTCATATCTTTTATAATAGTGATAATCAAACAGATCCATGTTTTTATAAATTAATGAATCAGCTGTTTCCTGGATTTGCGCTGTGATGACCTTTGACCTCAGGAGCTTCCTGTCGTTCTTCTTCTGTGCAGGAGGAGATCTCAGAAGGTGACGTCGATGATTCCTTCAGGACGATGTTCGCTCAGCTGTCTGGAGACGTGAGTCTTGAATATATAATACAGGACATACATGAATACATGTTAGGGCTGTCAGATGATTACATATTTAATCGTGACTTTTATCCATTCAAAATGAACCTTAAAGGGAGATTTGTCATGTATTTAATATTTTATTATATATTATTAGTATTTTATTTGTATTATTACTGTATATTATTTCTATATATTATTACTGTATATTATTACTGTATGTTATTACTATATATTATTACTATATATTATTACTGTATATTATTACTATATATTATTACTGTATATTATTACTATATATTATTGCTATATATTATTACTGTATATTATTGCTGTATATTATTACTATATATTATTACTGTATATTATTACTATATATTATTGCTATATATTATTACTGTATATTATTGCTATATATTATTGCTATATATAATTACTGTATATTATTACTATATATTATTACTGTATATTATCACTATATATTATTACTGTATATTATTACTATATATTATGACTGTATATTATTACTATATATTATTACTGTATATTATTTCTGTATATTATTACTATATATTATTACTGTATATTATTACTGTATATTATTACTGTATATTATTACTATATATTATTACTGTATCTTATTACTATTTATTATTACTATAAATTATTACTGTATATTATTACTGTATATTATTACTGTATATTATTGCTGTATATTATTGCTGTATATTATTATTGTATATTATTACTATATATTATTGCTATATATTATTACTGTATATTATTACTGTATATTAAACTGCTGTCTGTAATGGAGTTAATTCCTTCCTCCTCGCTGCTGTGTTTCCATCATATTTGACATTATATCAGAATGTTTTCTCTCATCAGGACATGGAAATCTCAGTACGAGAGCTCAGGACCATCCTGAACCGGGTCGTGTCCAAACGTAAGTTCTGATGCCGGTGCTGAGCTTAAAGTGAGCTCATCATGGACTTAAAATATAAATCAGAGCAACACAGAGAGGAAACGGTGAACGTAACATAAACACAATAGGTCCCCTTTAACATGACTTCTTCTTCTTCTGTGGTTGTTTACAGACAGAGACCTGCAGACTGATGGTTTCAGTATGGAGTCCTGCAGAGGCATGGTCGGCCTCATGGACGTATCCTCAATCTGATGCAGGTTCTGTTGGTACTGCTGCTGTCTGCTGGTTCTGTTGGTTCTGCTGCTGTCTGCTGGTTCTACAGGTTCTGCTGCTGTCTGCTGGTTCTGTTGGTTCTGCTGCAGTCTGTAGGTTCTGTTGGTTCTGTTGGTTCCACTCTGTTTGATCAGTATATTTGAGGATATTTTAGTATGGAGCCTCTGTTTTCCTGTTCATTTCTTGTTATGGCTGTTCATACAAACTCAACACTTCCTGTTATGCCTTTCAAATTAAAAGCTCTTCAGCGTTTCAGTGGAGAGAACCCACCCCCCCCTTCATTTCCTAACAAGGCTTTTATTGTGAAACGGTTGCAGGAACATGTTGTATTAATTCAGTGCCTTGCTCGGTTCTCCTGCGGTACTTGACATGTAGATATGCCATCTTGTGGTACTTGTACATTACTACAGAACCCAGTTAGTCTGGGACAAGAACCCAGATAGTCTGAGACAAGAACACACAGAACCCAGTTAGTCTGGGACAAGAACACAGAACCCAGTTAGTCTGGGACATGAGCACACAGAACCCAGTTAGTCTGCGACAAGAACCCACAGAACCCAGTGACTGAAATGGACAATAATAACAAAGTGTTGAATAGTGTGATTATATTGTTGAACGTATTAGATTGAAGTGATAGAAATGTACAGTATATATATAGTATATGTATATATACTATATATATACAGTATGTATGTTATATGACGGTCAGGCATCAGGAGTTTATCCACCCGGCTTTTATTTGAGACAACACAGTAATTCTGCTTGTAACTGATCCAGCAGCTCTGGATCCATGAACTCACTGTGCTTCTGACTTTGTTTAGAGAACCGACATGTGAGTGAAACCTGCTGCTTGAACCAAGTATTTAGTGCTGTTTGCAGTAAAACTGTTTGTCCTGCGGTTCAGTCTTCTTCTTTGTTGAAATGAAAAGGTGTCGACCTTGACTCGACCTCAGAAAGACGGCAGCGCTCGACTCGGTCTGCTGGAGTTTCAGCTTCTCTGGAACAAGATCAGGAAGTGGCTGGTAAGTTCTGCATCAGTTTCAGTGTGTTCAGAGGAGGAACGTTATAAATGTGTAAAATAAGAAGACAGTATGGAGGAGGGAGTATGGAGGAGGGAGGAGGGAGTATGGAGTATGGAGTATGGAGTAGGGAGTATGGAGGAGGGAGTATGGAGTAAGGAGTATGGAGTATGGAGTATGGAGTATGGAGGAGTGTTTTTCAGATCTGAATATTGTGACTCTGCAGGGAATCTTCAGAGAGTTTGATCTGGATAAATCTGGATGTATGAGCTCCTACGAGATGCGCCTGGCGCTGGAGAACGGCGGTGAGTCTTGTTGATCCTGATGTTCCAGCATCAATGACCCGTTTCACTGAGCTAACCTTTGACCTCCGGTGTCCTCAGGGTTCAAACTGAACAACAAGCTGTATCAGATGCTGGTCGCTCGATACGCCGACAACGAGATCATCGACTTCGACAACTTCACTTGCTGTCTGGTCAAACTGGAGGCCATGTTCAGTACGTTTCACTGTGTTACACATCATACAGTCTGTACTTCCTCTTCTCTTAACAGATATCACACATCATACAGGCTGTACTTCCTCTTCTCTTGACTGATATCACACATCATATATACAGAGGTGGAGAGTAACTAAGTACTTTTACTCAAGTACTTCACTTAAGTACAAGTTGAGGTACTTGTACTTTACTTGAGTATTTCCATTTTCTGCTACTTTCTACTCCACTACATCGCAGAGGAAATCTGCACTTCATTTATTTAATAAGTAGTAAAATATTTTTAAAAAATAAGTTAAATGTCAGAAATATATTAGTAAAATATCAGACAAATATTAGCAAAATATCAGTAAAATATTTATGAAAAGTCAGAAAAATATTAGTAAAATATCAGAAAAATATTAGTAAAATATCCCAAAAATATCACCAAATATCAGAAAAATATTGATGAAATTTCAGAAATATATTAGTAAAATATCAGAAAATATTAATAAACTATCAGAAAAATATTGATGAAAAGTCAGAAAGATATTAGTAAAATATCAGAAAGATATTAATAAAATATCAGAAAAATATTGATGAAAAGTCAGAAAGATATTAGTAAAATATCAAAGATATTAGTAAAATATCAGAAAAATATTAGTAAAATATCAGAAGAATAATAGTAAAATGTCTGAAAAATATTGGTAAAATATAAGAAAAATATTAATAAAATATCAGAAGTATATTAGAAAAATGTCAGAAAAATATTAGTAAAATGTCAGAAAAATAATAGTAAAATATCTGAAAAATATAAATAAAATACCAGAAAGATAATAGTAAAATATCTGAAAAATATTAGTGAAGTATAAGGAAAATATTAATAAAATATCAGAAATATAATAGAAAAATGTCAGAAAGATATTAGTAAAATATCCAAAAAAACATCAGAAAAATATTAGTAAAATATCAGAAAATTATTGATGAAAGTCAGAAAAATATTAATAAAATATCAGAAGTATATTAGAAAAATGTCAGAAAAATATTAGTAAAATGTCAGAAAAATAATAGTAAAATATCTGAAAAATATAAATAAAATACCAGAAAGATAATAGTAAAATATCTGAAAAATATTAGTGAAGTATAAGGAAAATATTAATAAAATATCAGAAATATAATAGAAAAATGTCAGAAAGATATTAGTAAAATATCCAAAAAAACATCAGAAAAATATTAGTAAAATATCAGAAAATTATTGATGAAAGTCAGAAAAATATTAATAAAATATCAGAAGTATATTAGAAAAATGTCAGAAAAATATTAGTAAAATGTCAGAAAAATAATAGTAAAATATCTGAAAAATATAAATAAAATACCAGAAAGATAATAGTAAAATATCTGAAAAATATTAGTGAAGTATAAGGAAAATATTAATAAAATATCAGAAATATAATAGAAAAATGTCAGAAAGATATTAGTAAAATATCCAAAAAAACATCAGAAAAATATTAGTAAAATATCAGAAAATTATTGATGAAAGTCAGAAAAATATTAATAAAATATCAGAAGTATATTAGAAAAATGTCAGAAAAATATTAGTAAAATGTCAGAAAAATAATAGTAAAATATCTGAAAAATATAAATAAAATACCAGAAAGATAATAGTAAAATATCTGAAAAATATTAGTGAAGTATAAGGAAAATATTAATAAAATATCAGAAATATAATAGAAAAATGTCAGAAAGATATTAGTAAAATATCCAAAAAAACATCAGAAAAATATTAGTAAAATATCAGAAAATTATTGATGAAAGTCAGAAAAATATTAATAAAATATCAGAAGTATATTAGAAAAATGTCAGAAAAATATTAGTAAAATGTCAGAAAAATAATAGTAAAATATCTGAAAAATATAAATAAAATACCAGAAAGATAATAGTAAAATGTCTGAAACATATTAGTAAAATATAAGGAAAATATTAATAAAATATCAGAAATATAATAGAAAAATGTCAGAAAAATATTAGTAAAATATCAGAAAATTATTGATGAAAAGTCAGAAAAATATTAATAAAATATCAGAAAAATATTAGTAAAATATCAGAAAAATGTTAGTAAAATATCAGAAAAGTAATTGTAAAATGTCAGAAAAATAATCGTGAAATATCAGAGAAATATTGATGAAAAGTTAGAAAAATATCAGAAAAATTATAGTAAAATATCGAAAGAATATTAGTAAAATATCAGAAAAATATAAGTAAACTATCAGAAACATATCAATAAAATATCAGAATAACATTTGTAAAATATTAGAAAAATATTTATAAAATATCCCAAAAGTCATTAGAAGTAGTTCTACCTTTACCAGCTGCAACTTTAAAGTGATGAACACATTAATAGATCAATAATTATAATCCAATAACATAATAAAGATTATTCGGCAGAATGAGGACTTTTACTTTTGGTACTTTAAATATATTTTGATGATAATACTTGTAGTACTAACTGCTAGTACTTTTATTGCAGTAAAAGATCAGAGTACTTCGTCCAGACTCATGATGATGGTTTTTACAGCGTGACCCGAACGCAGCACGGAGCCTCTCATGTTGAAGTGATTCTTCTTCTGTGGTGTTTTTTCTCAGAGGCCTTCCAGGAGCTGGACAGAGACGGGACAGGAAGTGCAGAGCTGAACATCATCGAGGTACGAAACAATAAACCAGCTTTAATGAAAACACCGATATCACACATTAACATGAAACATCGTCATATTTTAATATTTGAAGCTGAGTGAGTAGCGTCTGCCGGCTTCCTCTCATTCAGGACCACCTCAGGATTTTATTGACTTTTAGAGTTTAATTTAGTTTTAGATTTACTGTAGTTTAGTTTAGTTTAGTTTACTGTAGTTTAGTTTAGTTTAGTGAAGTGTAGTGTAGTGTGGTTTAATTTAGTTTAGTTTAGTGTGGTTTAATGTGTGTTTTTAGTCTCTGATGATGGTATGAGTGTGTCAGCTGCTGTGTGTGTGCCGTCTCTCCTCAGTGGCTCTATATGACCATGTGTGGCTGAAGGAGGAACACCACCAACCTGACTGCAACACCGCCGCTGTAATACTACAGTACTGCTACAGTACTACGTCATCACTACAGTACTACAGTATCACAGTACTGACTCCTCTCCTGCTGCTTCATGTATCCACCGACAGCCTTCAGCCTGCTGCAGATAGGGGGCGCTGCAAACACTATGACCTCTGACCCCTGCATCTATCGATTTATTTATGAATGAGACCGAGCTGCTGCCTGGCACCTCCACCACACCTCCATCACACCTCCACCACACCTCCATAATACCTCCATCACACCTCCACCACCATCACACCTCCACCACACCTCCACACCGCCACCACACCTCCATCAAACCTCCACCACACCTCCACACCTCCATCAAACCTCCACCACACCTCCATCACACCTCCACACCTCCATCACACCTCAACCACCATCACACCGCCACCACACCTCCACACCGCCACCACACCTCCACACCTCCATCAAACCGCCACCACACCTCCATCAAACCTCCACCACACCTCCACACCTCCATCACACTTCCACCACCATCACACCTCCTCCACACCTCCATCAAACCTCCACCACACCTCCACACCTCCATCAAACCTCCACCACACCTCCATCAAACCTCTACACCTCCATCAAACCTCCACCACACCTCCATCACACCTCCACCACACCGCCATCACACCTCCATCAAACTTCCATCACACCTCCATCACACCTCCACCACACCTCCATCACACCTCGATCACCCCTTCACCACACCTCCTCCCAGTGGACTGTGGAGGCGTTCAGGTTCAGCTCGGTCAAACTAACGCTGGATGTTTTCTCATATTAAAGAACAGAAAGAAAACAGATCAGCTGACTCTGTCTTTATTTCTTTAGAACAGTTTTATCATGTTTTTATTTCTCAATGACACTTTTATTTAAAGGGACTGTTTGTAACTTTTTACAGGTATAAATCTACTGGGTCGGGTTCCCATGCGCGCTCATGTACGTATGCGGAGTGTGGCTACGCTGTTCAGACCGCTCCTCTGCCTGCTTGTCTTCACTCACACAACGCGCGTGTTCTCGCTCCACCTCTCACGTGTATGCGCGCACACTACACACTGCAGAAGAGTTAGTAGCTCTGAGAATATCTAGTGAATGTTCAGTGGACGTTTGTGCAGAAATAAATGCTGCAGCTCCTCCAGACCACCAGAGGTTTCCTGTGTCTTGTGAAGTGACGGGGCTCCGCAGAGAGAAACGTTATCGTCTCCGACCAAAACTCCGGTGTCTCCCCTGTTCCCTCCGGCCGCGGTCGGGAGGCTGAGGCAGGAAAAGCCAACACTAGGATCAGCAGTGATTCATGGAGAGACCTTCGTCTGGTCAGCTAACATTACTGCCAAGCAGCTGAAATATAGAGTGATATTGTGCTTTTAGCTGACGTGTGTCTCCTCACATTTTTGAGCGATGCTCGTTCAGGTATATTAAGAGCGAGCAAGTGCGAACCCGACGCCAGCTTTCGTTGACTTAACGGCCACAGGTGTCGCTGTTAACAAGCATTTCTGAAAGTTACAAATAGTCCCTTTAATATTTTCCAAAATTGAATTCACACACACCGAACATTAATATTTGAGGATCGAAGCACTTTATGGGTGATATTTAGAGTTTATAGAAGATGGAAAAGGAAAAATAAAACTATTCGTGGTAAGTCAAAACTGTGAATTATGATAATTGTATTTTTTTATGAACTCTAATGTTTGACAGAAAAGAGCTTCTATAGAGCATCATTCAGCTGATTAAAGCTGTTTACTTTTACAGCTTTATCATGTGGCGGAACAACAATGAGACAACAGTGTTTAACGTGTTAATATAAAGGATATTTATTGTTTAATAATCAGTAAACATGAGTCAGATCTCAGTTCAGCAGAGTCCAAACTAAAACCTCACATTCCTACAGTCAGAATCAGTCCACAGACAGAGATGTTCCGGGTCAGTCCTCCAGTCCAGTGTGAGTCCTGCCAAACTCCATTTAGAAAACCTCTGTTTTTAACTTCAGCAGGGTCTGACAGGCGGACCGGCTCAGTCCTGGTTCTGGTTCTCCCGGGCCTCCCTTCCCTCCAGCGGGCCCAGTAATACGGCCTGTGCCTCCAGCAGCGTGGTGTCGGTGTCGGCTCCCAGGAACCGGGCAGTGAGCTCCAGGTCCTGCAGCCGGATCCGGACTCTGCTGCCTCGCTGCAGCTGCTGCTCTCCGGCCGCCGGCCGCCGGACCACGCAGTGGAACTTACCGCCGAAGTCTACGTACAGGTCGTCCCCGACCACATGGAAGATCCTCCCGACCACCACCTTGTCTTTAGCCGGTCCCATCTGGATGAGCGGGGACCGGCGGAGCAGCGAGGTGAAGCTGTGCTGCTGGCCGGAGGAGGAGCTGCTGCTGCCGGCTGAAGAGGAGGAGCTCTCCGCGGACCGCCGGAGCTCCGACTGCAGCTCGAAGGCGGCAGCGAAGCCGGATCTGGGTCTGTCCGAGGCGGGCGGGTCGCTGCCGGAGGCCCCGCTGGAGTCCGAGCTGAAGGAGGTTCTGGAGAACCTGCAGGAGGAGAACCGGACTCTGGAGACAACCTTCAGCACCGCCGCCATGCTGTCACAGTCACAACACAGAAAAGAAGACTTTAACCTCCGGTAGAGAGGCAGCTCACAGCGCCACCTGGCGGCTCCAGGTAACAAACACACACATGAGTCCAGCAGGTCTGAAGCGGTGTAAGCGTATATTTCCCATGCCAATATAGCCCTTTTAAATTGAATTAAATAGTAAAAATAACATACAAATAAATAAGAAGAAAACACAAATTTAGGGCTAAAATTAATCGTTGATTAATCAATCAACAGAAACTATTTTACTATTTTATTTTTATTTCATTTCATTTATTTTCTTTTCTTTTCTTTTCTTTTCTTTTCTTTTCTTTTCTTTTTTTCTTTTCTTTTCTTTTCTTTTCTTTTTATTTATTTTATTTCAGTTCATTTCATTTCTTTTCTTTTCTTTTTATTTCTTTTATTTCATTTCTTTTCTTTTCTTTTCTTTTCTTTTTATTTAATTTAATTTCTTTTCTTTTTATTTATTTCATTTCTTTTCTTTTCTTTTCTTTTCTTTTTATTTCATTTCATTTCATTTCTTTTCTTTTCTTTTCTTTTTATTTATTTCATCTCTTTTCATTTCTTTTCTTTTCTTTTCTTTTCTTTTCCTTATTTCATTTCATTTCATCATTTTATTTTATTTTTTTATTTTATTTATTTTATTTATTTATTAGTGACGGCAAGTGGCGCCGTGATGACGTCTCGTCTTCGGTCTCCTTCCGCGGAAGTGTGAGCGCAGAAGAAGAAGCAGCAGCAGAAGCTGGTGAAGCTAACTGAAGCTAACCCTAACTCTATCATGGCGGTGTTTGTGAGTTCTCCTGGTTTCAGGTTCTGTAACTCGGTGTTTCCGGACGGGTCTGTGGTCAGAGATGTTCTGAACCGGTTCGTCCAGCAGCAGGTGAGTTCACATCAAGATGAGGCGGAAAAACACAAAACTAACCAGAACCAGTGAGTCGCTGTTAGCTGATGAGCTAACGTTAGCTAAAACACACAGAGAGGCTAGCCTCGTTAGCCTCGACCGGAGAAGGTTTTCTTAACATTTAATATGATTACCTCTGTTTACATTACATCTATTTTTATATTTTATACTTCTAGTGTAACACTTCTGTTTATATTTATTTATTACATCTCCTTTACCTGTTTTATTTACTTTATAACTGTGTGTGTTTTACCTGTTATATGTTTTATCTGCCTCGTTTAGTCTTGTCAAGTATTTGTTTTAAAGCGCTGAACCAGAAGTGGCAACTGTGAATCTCATTGTATTTAATACAATGACAATAAAGCTTTCTATTCTATTCTATTAAAGAGACAGATTGTTTCTACAGATCTGCTGCGGTACCATTTGGACAAAATTCTGTAAACAAACAAGAGGGAAGTTACAAATACACAGGAAGCGATCTGCAAATGTGGAATTAAAATAAGTAGTTACAGAGTAAGTTATGTGTATTTGTAAATCACCCTGTGGATTACAACTATTATCTACAGATCTGCTGCGGTACCAATCGGACAAAATATTCTGTAAACAAACAGGAGGGAAGTTACAAATGTCATGTGGTCCACAAATGCACAGGAAGCGATCTGCAAATGTGAAATAGATGCACAAATGTGAAGATATCACTTTACATGTAAACCTTAGAATACGTATTTACAGAGTAAGTTATGTGTGTTTGTAAATCACCCTGTATTTTTGTGGATGTGACTTCACACAACACAAATACAAAAATACATGTTTGTGGATAGTGAAATATTTGCAGATCATGGTACACATTTGTGGAATGTCTTCTGTGGATTACAACTAATAAAGTCCAATAAAAACTTCCGTAAGTGTCGGGATGCTGAGTGTCAGTCAGTCAGTGTTGTTTTAAAGAGAGTCTCTGTTGTGCTGGAGTGAGCTCTTTAAGGGCTCACAGACAGGGAATGAAATCTACCTGCCACCATGTCAGACAGGTTTTCCTTATGTTAAGAAACTGTTTTAAAAAAGCAATTCCTAAATTAGAAATAGTCAGAGATTAAAGTTACAGGATCCATATTTCTTTCTCTCCTCAAATGTTTTCGGAATCATCTTGTAGTGTTCTGTTTAGCTGTAAAATGAGAAAGACTGTGACCCGGCAGCCATGTTGAGATCAGTTGAGGAAATACCAAGCACCGCCCACCAGCCGGAGCACAGCCAATAGGAACGCTCTCTCTGTCTCTGAAATTACCTGTGATTGGTCAAAGTCTCCCGTCACGAGCTAGAATTTTGAAAGCCTGAAACAGAGCCATGAGGAGGTGCAGAAGTCTAGTTTTAGTATGAAATGCTCCACACACGGAACATATTTAAATTAGAAATGAGCACTATTAAATCACTCCATGTTGTTGTGGAGGTTATATAAGATAAGATGACATGACATGTGGTGTTGATGAAGGGTAACCTGAGGGGCTTCATCTCTGCTGGTTTACATGGTGTAAAATGATATAAAATAGTTTGTGACAATGTGAACATTCATGAGTTACTGCAGTGTTACTGAGGTTTAGAGAGAGCGAGAGTCCAGAACAGCAGCAACTCATCATTTAAACCACATTTCCTCTGAAATATCCTTTAAATGTGTGTTGTGTCTCTGCAGGGACTTCCTTCCTCAGAGGATTTCTACGTCGTCAGAAATGGTCGACTGTCGTGCCTGGACGATCCTCTGCAGCATGGAGCCGTCTATCACCTGGAGCCCCGCCTCTGTGGCGGGAAAGGAGGTGTGTTCCAGGAAATAGACACAAACAAATAAACAAAAGAGGTTGTGAGGAAACAATGACATGAGGGGTTGTGAGTCGAGACTTTGGCTGAATTCAAAACCGCCTACTACATACTACTGATGAACGCAGTATTCGGTATACAGTACATACTGCATACTGCGTTCCTCAATAGTATGAAACGGTTAAAGCGATGTATTTAGTATATTTAGTATAGTATGAGGTTGTTCTACTAGTATAGTATGAGGTTGTACTACTAGTATAGTATGAGGTTGTATGAGGTTGTACTACTAGTATAGTATGAGGTTGTACTACTAGTATAGTATGAGGTTGTACTACTAGTATAGTATGAGGTTGTTCTACTAGTATAGTATGAGGTTGTACTACTAGTATAGTATGCGGTTTAAGATACAACCTTAAAGTGTGTCTTCTTCTTTTGTGGTGTTTCAGGGTTCGGTTCCATGCTGCGAGCTCTGGGCGCTCAGATCGAGAAGACGACAAACCGCGAGGCCTGCAGAGATCTGAGCGGCCGCCGCCTCCGAGACGTCAACCACGAGAAAGAGTAAGCGTCACTCTTCTTCTTCTGTGGTATAGTCTCATTGATGTAACTCTTCTTCTTCTGTGGTATAGTCACATTGATGTAACTCTTCTTCTTCTTCTTCTGTGGTAAAGTCACATCGATGTAACTCTTCTTCTTCTTCTTCTGTGGTAAAGTCACATCGATGTAACTCTTCTTTGTCTTCTTCTGTGGTATAGTCACATTGATGTAACTCTTCTTCTTCTGTGGTAAAGTCACATTGATGTAACTCTTCTTCGTCTTCTTCTGTGGTATAGTCACATTGATGTAACTCTTCTTCTTCTGTGGTATAGTCACATTGATGTAACTCTTCTTATTCTTCTTCTGTGGTAAAGTCACATCGATGTAACTCTTCTTCGTCTTCTTCTGTGGTATAGTCACATCGATGTAACTCTTCTTTGTCTTCTTCTGTGGTATAGTCACATTGATGTAACTCTTCTTCTTCTGTGGTATAGTCACATTGATGTAACTCTTCTTATTCTTCTTCTGTGGTAAAGTCACATCGATGTAACTCTTCTTTGTCTTCTTCTGTGGTATGGTCACATCGATGTAACTCTTCTTTGTCTTCTTCTGTGGTAAAGTCACATTGATGTAACTCTTCTTCTGTGGTACTCGTACATTGATGTAACTCTTCTTCTGTGGTAAAGTCACATCGATGTAACTCTTCTTCTGTGGTGTGTGCAGGATGGCGGAGTGGTTGAAGAAGCAGACGGAGCGCGAGGCGGAGAAGGAGCAGCGCCGTCTGGACCGTCTGAAGAGGAAACTGTCTGAACCCAAACACCAGTTCACCGACCCGGAGTACCAGCAGCAGTGTCACGAGCTGTCGGAGCGACTCGAGGACTCCGTCATGAAAGGTTTATAAACATATGTTCTGGTTTCTTTCCTCAGTAAACTGAATATCTTTGAGACGTTTGAGGACGTCATCTTTGAGAAACACTGATCAACATTTTATAGAACAAACTACTAATCGATTAATGGAGAAAACAATCAACAATGAGAATAATCTTTAGTTGCTAAACACCTTCAGGATAAAAGCCTCTCCTTCAAAATAATGTTTGTCAGTCGTGACTTTAATTTGAACAAAGATATTTATTATATGATGTATGTGTTCCGCAGGTTGAGTTGACAGATTGAGAGAAGATGTCTCTGTTACTATGGCGATCTGTTTTAACATTTATTAGCTAGACAGGATGTTCATTAGAGATATCTGCAACGTCATTTTGACTCGTCACAACTCTGATTCAAGATATCTGTAATTCTATTTTGACTAGTACGATTTAAACTACTTTTGCCGTTCATGTGTACGGGGTTTCTCATTACGGATATCTACAACTGAATTGTGGATATCTGTAATTCTGGTTTCAGATATCTACAATTAAACTCTGACTATTCATAATGATGTTATAGATATCTGTAACTGTTATTTAGGATAGTCGGAACTGAATCACAGATATCTCCAACGGTCGTTTTGAGTAGTCACAATGACGTTATAGATAGGGATGCACCGATACCAGTATCAGGTATCGGGTCCGATACTGTGCTCATGTACTCGCAAAACGGCTCCGATACCACTTTACGGCAGCGTGACGTTAACTTCTTGTCAGCATCTTTCGGGTCCTATCACACGCGCTCACGCTCCACCTACCCGACGGTGCGGGCGAGACGGGCCGGTGGTGCCCCCGACCCCGCGGGGCTGGGATCACACCTCAGGCCGCGCGTCAGCCCTCACTTTCATTGCGCCGCAGGGTTTTGCTTGCAACCTCTGTCTCGCGCATCCGTTAGACTCCTTGGTCCGTGTTTCAAGACGGGTCGGGTGGGTTGCAGACATCGCCGCAGACCCCTGGCGCCTTTTTACGTGGGCCGAGCCCCGCCCTTGGGGGCACGATGTGGTTGGGGCGCACTACGGACAGTCTGCCCCGGTGACGCTTTGGCCCCGGGAAGCACCTTCGCCCCGAGCCTTTCCAAGCCGACCTAGAGTCGGTCGCGGCGCACCGCCTCGTATCCGGGACTCCCCAGCCTGCCGTGTGTCGCTCACACCCTCCAGCTGGCTGTTAACGAGGGTCTTTTGGCACAGAGAAGTACTCGTAGCGGTACTCGGTATCGGCGAGTACCCAAATGTAAGTACTTGTACTCGGTCTGAAAAAAAGTGTTATCGGTGCATCCCTAGTTATAGATATCTGGAATAAAAGTTCTGACTAGTCACAGTGTAATTGTAGATATCTCTCTGATGTTCTGGATAGTCAAGCTGAGATATTACATGTTAAACGGCTCGCCGTACGTTACTGCACACTGCTGGTCAAACTGGCTTGTGATGGCGCTCTGAGAACATTACTGATGCTGTAGTGAAATGTTAACACTGCGGTGTGTCTCAGGTCTGCAGGCGTCCTCCAGCAGTCAGGTGAAGGTGGACGACGTCTCTGCAGCCAAGAGACCAAAGTGTGATGAGAGCAAGCAGCCGCACGGGAAGAAGAAGAAGAAGACGACGAGCGCAGCAGCAGTAGCGTGTTTCTGGTCAGTTTCATCCTCCTGGTTTTATTGAACTCATTTAACCTCTGAGACCTTCAATAGAGCCGTGTTAGTCTTCTTTAGGGGAGTCCAGGGGGTCGAGGGGGTCTTTAGGGGGAGATAGCAGGTCAACAGTAGATGTCCCATAGAGGTGGTGAACATCATCTGAAAGCTGAGAACCTGAAGATTAATTTGAGATGCAGCTCAGCACTTTGTGTCAAGTTGTTCTAGTCATTAATCAGGTATATATATAAATAATAAAAATAAAACAAAAGTCAGAAATAAACATGAATTAACCCTCAGAGACCCGACTGACTTTACTGTCTTTCAGAGGCTCTAGTAGGTGGCTTTTTCTATGGTGTTCCTCAAGATCTTGGTGTCTTAATGTGGTATTTTGGAGGGATTATTGATAATTTTTATCAATTCTCCAGTGGTAAAAAATGGTTAAATTTAGCACCAAATCTGTGTAACAAATGGTATCAACTTATGAGACATAATAAAGCGTGAGGATGACCATCATATACTTCTATCATAATGTTCTAAACCATTATGACCTGCTATCTCCCCCTAGAGACCCCCTGGACCCCCCTAAATAAGACTAAAACGGCTCTATTGAGGGTCTCAGCGGGTTAATTAATTAAAATAAATAGTGAAAGTATATATATTTATATATATATTTATATATATATATATTTTTTTATATATGTATATTTTTTGATATATGTATACTTTTTATATATATATATATTTATATATATATATATTTTTATATATTTATATATACTTATATTTATTCACCAACGTTGAGTTAAAGTTTGGATGAAAACTACCGGCTGCGTCAGTGTTTTAAATCTGTCTCCATGGTTACAGGACAGGTGAGATGCTGAGCTCGGAGGACGAGGACGAGGAGGAGGACGAGGACGAGGACGAGGAGTCTCCGTCCTCCTCCAGCTGTGGAGCTGCTGCTGTTACCATGACGAAACAGACAGAAAAGGTGGAGCCTGAGCAGAGCAGCAGGTAGAGACCAGATCCACAGAGTCCAGATCCACTTCCGTACCACAAACTATTCACACATTCTTATTTTTAACTGAAATCATCGTCTCTTCCAGCTCGTCTGACTGCAGCTCCTCCTCAGAGGGTCAGGGTTCCCCAGAACCCTCCAGAGACCAGACCATCAGACCCTCAGAGGACCAGAGACCTCCAGAAACCTCCGGAGACCAGACCGTCAGACCCTCCGAGGAACAGAGACCTCCAGAACCCTCCAGAGACCAGACCGTCAGACCCTCAGAGGACCAGAGACCTCCAGAAACCTCCAGGGACCAGACCGTCAGACCCTCCGAGGACCAGACCGTCAGACCCTCCGAGGACCAGACCGTCAGACCCTCCGAGGACAAGACCGTCAGACCCTCCGAGGACCAGACAACTCCAGAACCCTCAAGAGACCAGACCGTCAGACCCTCAAAGGACCAGACCGTCAGACCCTCCGAGGACCAGACTGTCAGACCCTCAGAGGACCAGAGACCTCCAGAACCCTCCAGAGACCAGACCGTCAGACCCTCAGAAGAGTCCAGCTGTTCGTCTTCTCAGCAGGTCAGTAGTTTGTCCTTTCCGTCCACTAGGAGGGAATAAATGGAATCACCTATGTATGGTGATTTTTTTTTTTTTTTTTTTTCAATGATTTCTAAATAGATGTTTTAATGCCAGAATCGATATTTTTTGAGTCCATGTGGAATAGGGATGCTAATTTTGAAAATGTTCTTAACCGATAACCGACCCTCGTTAACCGATTATTAACCCTTAACTGACTAGATTTGTGCGTCTCATGCAGCGATGTATCAGCTGCAGGAGCACAACAGAAAACTGAGTCCCCAGTTCACCGTCCGGGGGCGTTAACTTAGCAGCTACGATGCTGCGTGTAGTGTCGCGGACATGCAGCCACTTTCCCAGTTAAAGTCTCCACGGCACATTTAGTTTAGTTTAGCAGGTTGTCAGCTGTGTGTCTGCCTGGATTAACTTTCCAACAGACCGTGTGTGTGTGTTGGCGGTGAGTGTGAGGTTGTTGGTGGCGTTCTAGCTGTGAACGTAGGTGTAGCAGTGTGTGTACAGTTTA
>CAKAKR010062298.1:0-24698 GCA_916700685.1 Adelosebastes latens
CTCCCGACCGCGGCCGGAGGGAACAGGGGAGACACCGGAGTTTTGGTCGGAGACGATAACGTTTCTCTCTGCGGAGCCCCGTCACTTCACAAGACACGGGAAACCTCTGTTGGTCTGGAGGAGCTGCAGCAGTTATTTCTGCACAAACGTCCACTGTACATTTACTAGATATTCTCAGAGCTACTAACTCTTCTGCAGTGTGGAGTGTGCGCGCATGCACGTGAGAGTGGAGCGAAAGAGCGAGAACGAGCGCGTTGTGTGAGTGAAGGCAGGCAGAGGAGCAGAGTACAGCAGAGACTCCGGCCCTGGAGACCAAAGCTACGGTCTCCCCCGCGTCCTCCGACCGCGGCCAACACTGTTTAACAGACGGGCTTTCACTAGATACAACTTTGCGGTTTTGGTGCTTCTGTGTAGTTTGTGTTGGAGTCGTGTAAGAAGTTACAAACAGTCCCTTTAACTCCACCTTCCAGTATCGGCTCAGCTCGCTTGGAACCTCAACCGAGGTGATACCAAAAACAATACCAGACCAGAAACTATCCACAACTTTGCCAAAGGAAAACCAAAAAAGAACTGTTCAAAGCAAGTCAAGTCGATGCATTTTCCCCAGCTTCAGTCCATGTAATTAAAGAAGACATTTCATAGAAACAGAAAAGAAAGCAGTCCGGCCAGGTGTGCAAAATGCTGATCTCCATTTTTCCAAGATGAAACTTTATCCAGTCAGATTGGTTACATTCCATCTGTGTCTGGTGACCGAGCTGCTGTGCTGTGTTTCTTTCAATGTATGCACAATCGATGCATTCCTCCCACGGGGACTGTCACACTTATTAACTAATCAATAACACTGTTCCCATTAAAGTTATTTCACAATCAATACTGCTTTCAGATTACAGCTATGAGCTAATCCATACCATTAATATTCCAATCAACTAGTGTATGATCACTGGAGATGGGAGCCGTCTCGGAGCAGTGTTGCATTAACCGCGACATCGATGAATAAATACAGGTGTGTGTATCGCTCTGTTCCGCACGTGCCGCTGTGTACAGGGCGAACCACAAGGCTCAGACTGCACCCGGCTGCTCTTTAAACAGGGGCCGGTTACATTAGCTCTGGGGGTTGAGGCTTGTTGCCACAGCTAGCGGCCCCAGCACCACAACCAGCGTGACCTACAAAGTTTAGCTGGACAGTGATGGGTGTTACACTTCAAAATGCTCTAAAGAGCCAACTTAAGAGTAAAAGGTTCTTCCCTAAAGGTGACGAATGAGACACATTTATCAAGCAGCTCACAACTACTTTACAGTAAAGTAGTAACCTTTAAGAGCAGCTCTCAAGTGATCACATGATTAATGCATGTGTGTTCAGAGCAGCAACCGCAAATCTGACCCCAAGTCCTTTCATTTAGACACTAAAGTTTGATTTGTGTAAAATCAATCAACTACATCTCAAAAAGCATTCAACATTAAAGCTGCAAGCAGCAATGAACGGGCCCTCGCACCTTCCCGCGCGTCGGGGGGTACTAGCGGGACGCGGCCAGGCACGATTAAACCGGAACTCTGAGGAGCGCAATGACGCCTGCCACAAGACTCTACGACAACCGGTTCATGAGAAATGAAAGGGGGTGTGGCTAACATCTTGGGGCGGGGCTATGAGTCTATTTTTGCATGTAAATGTCCTCAGGACTGGACCCTTATCATGCCTGAGAAATTTCCTGTTGCAGTGGATGTGAATGACATCAGCTGACAGGAAGTAAACATGGACCCAAACTGTTGCCCAGCAACGCAATTCTGTTGCAATTCCATTGAAATGCACTAAAACGGAGCGTTTCAGACAGAGGGCAAATACAGGTATATTCAAGCAGACAGTACGAGGAAAATACAGTTTTTTTTTAACATTACAGCATGTAAACATGTTCTAGTAGAAACACAAAATACAAAAAGAAATAAGCACGATATGGGACCTTTAATAATTATATTCTGCTATTTCCAAATAGCTGGTAATTTATTTAATACATTTCCAGGAAAAGAATACAAAGTTATTGATATGCTTTATTTCCATGTCTGCTGATAAATAGATAATAACTAGCATATACAATAACTTATTTGAAATTTCTTAAAAAACTCCCTGAGTCATGACATCAGCTACCAGGTTACATTAGTGTCGACAATAAGTCACACGATGGTGAGATTTGTGCCTGATCAGAAGTGTCTTCTATTAGTTTTGGTTTTCCACCTCTGATGAAGAGCAGCCGTTTCTCTAAAATTAAGAGCAATTTTCTGCAACATTTAGGAATATCAAGCGCCTATTTGGTGGCCATTTTGGAAAAAGGCTGCCCCTGCCCCTTAGGGGCCAAATTTGCAGCGCCCCAATATCTATAACTTTTCAAAGCATATAAACCAAATTTGCTGCTTTTATCGCAAAATGCACAATTGTTATGCTTAACTGCCCCTCTAAATGGAAAACCATGTGCATGGTGCATGCATCAGCAGATCTAATCTGTCTTGGGGTAGGACTAGGGGTATCCAAAATGCCATAGATATTGTACTGTATGTCCAATCAGGCCAGCTCACCAGACACTACGCATACAAACGCTAAAGCCAAACCAGGCAACATTTAGTTGACACAAGTGCATGTTATCGAGGCTCTCTACCGATTTATCACCCTCCTACCTGCACAAAGACTCCCCAAGCTGCTGCGATAAAAAATAATAGCTGCTTGTTAAGACCCCTCCTGATAACTGCAGCTACGCTGACTGTGTTCACACACCGGCAGGAAGAACGGGAAACCCAAAAAGACAACCTGTCCACCTTTGGATGCAGACACCCTTTAATCAGCTGCTGTCTTTGTGTTCTTAAACAAGAACGTGTTCTTCTTTTCTGTTTGTGTCCAGAGTGAGGTTTAATAGAGGTTAAGAAAAGATTCACCCCTCGAGGGAGAGTCTGCACTCTCAGAGCCACGTCCCCGCCAGCAACACACACACACACACACACACACACACACACACACACACACACACACACAGTGACGCTACCCATCAGGTGCAGCGTGTTCTTTATCGAAACAGACAATCCAACCAGGAGAGGTAGTATAACGCACCTCCTCGGCTCGACAGCACGTGCAGGAAGCAACAGTGCCTCATACCTTCGGATATGCTCCACTTGGAAAGCAGAACAAAACACACACCGGCATACACACACAGAAACAACAAAGTAGGTCTAGGCCAGGCCAGGTCAGAGCAGCAAAGCAAAGCTAATGGATGCAGACAATAGGTGTGTGCGTATGAGAATGTTTCTGTGTATTTCTGTGTGTGTGTGTGTGTGTGTGTGGGCCATATGTAGACAGACTGAGTGTGTGTGTTTGCATCGCTTAGGGCCATGTGTGACCCTGACCTCAACCACTTGCATGACCTCAGCATGTGCGTAGCTACCATGGCCTGATGGTGCAATCACGTGTATGTGTGTGTGTGTGTGTGAACGTCAATGTGCAGAAGCTCAGGAGCAGGAGGGCTGAAGATTCAAGTTAGTGAGATGTAAAGTGAACTCTTAAAGGGACTCTATGTAAGAATCAGAAATGTCTTGTTAACAGCGACACATGTGGCCGTTAAGTCAACGAAAGTCAGCGTCCTGTTGCTCGCGCTCGCTCTACATAGACATGAACGAGCATCGCTCAAAACAGTGAGGCGACACACGTCAACTAAAACCACAATATCACTCTATATTTCAGCTGCTTGGCAGTAATGTTAGCTGACCAGACGAAGGTCTCTCCATGAATCAATGCTGATACTGTGTTTCCTGCTTCAGCCTCCCGTCTTCTGCAGTGTGTAATGTGCGCGCATGAACGTGAGAGGTGGAGCGAGTGAGAACGAGCACGGTGTGTGAGTGAAGGCAGGCAGAGGAGCAGAGACTCCGGCCCTGAAGACTAAAGCTACGGTCTCCCCTGTGTCTTCTGTCAGCCGTCGGGGGGCTGGAGCAGGAAGAGTTAACACTGTTTAACAGTCGGGCTTCACTAGATACAACTTTGCGGTTTTGGTGCTTCCGTGTAGTTTGTGTTAGAACAGCGTAGCCACACGCGAGTGCGCATGAGACACTGACCTGATTTATACGTGTAAGAAGTTACAAACAGTCCCTTTAAAGAAAACCCAGCACACGTCCCCAGTCTGAGCTACACTGTGAGCTAAATACTGTCTCATAGATTGGACATAATTATAGACTGTTTTTGTTATACTTGGCAGTCTGGGCTACATTCACAGATTGGTGGGATTAATATATAGACAAAGAACTGGTCTGTCCCATCTTTTTCCATTGAGAAAATATAGTTTTCTTTATTGTTAAGCAACATTTTGAGGCTTGAAGGAATTTAAGAGTTTTTTTTTTTAAATGTTTTATATGTCAACTCAGGAGATGGTTTATCATATATTGTCTAACATTTGTGCTTCAGAAAGTCACATACGTTCATATTACATTTACTCATCTTTCTGGTAGCACTTCCTATGGTATAGCACTTCCTTACATTACGTTGTTACACTCGCTAAGGGTTAGGAGTTATTTATCTACATTACGTTATTATTTTAACAAAAATCATGATGCTTTTTCCAACCTAACCAGGTAGTTTTGTTGCCTAAACCTAACCAACTGTTTCACAACATTAACCACGTGCCATTGTGTGTTTCTGCAAGTGTGATACGAGGCTGATATGAAACGCATATATGAAGCATATTTTTGGTTCAGAAACATCCACATTCAACATATCCCGCCGTGGTTTACAGAAACGTACAATGCCAACATTTTTCTGGCTTGAGTGAGGTTTGTTGTATGCAGTCTCTCTTCCCTGCATATGGAGTAATCCCAACCACGAAGAGCATTTTCTTACTGCCCCCCAGATGCTGCAAAAACACATCTCAAGAGCGACATCAGAGATGAGTGTTACGTATGTAATGTACGTAATTAGACGCCGTCGAGGCTAAACAGACCGTCGTAAAAGATGTAGATCACTTAGCGGGTTGTTCAACCTGACAGAGAGACACAGAGACGGAAAGAGAGAGGCAGGAAAGAGGACAGAAATAGAGGAACACAAAAACAGATACAAAGCTGTGAGTCATGAAAGAGAGACAGAGGGAACATCCAGAGAGAAAGGAAAGAAGTCTCCAAAGGCTGTTAAAATAAAACCAGCTAAATGAGTTGATTATATAAATAAGCTCAGAAAATTGAGAGGAAAACACGGAGAGAGAGAGAGAGAGAGAGAGAGAGAGAGAGAGAGAGAGAGGAAGCGAAAGCCCAGAGGGAGGGAGAGAGCCATGGGTAGAAGAAAGGAAGAGAGAGAAGTGAGTAAATTCATTTTGAGGTTTGAAATTAAAACAGCTAAATGATCCGATTATCTAAACAAACCAAGCGATTTGACTTGGACACCAGCGGATTCAAAGAGAGACGGGGATATAGAGGAAGAGGAGGGGGAGGAGGAAGCAAGAGTCATTAAATTAAAAACAGCAAAATGCGCCGACGTTCCTGAACAAGCTCAGAGATTTGCTTTGCTAATCATTGCAGGGAAGGTCTGCACTCACTACAATCATCTGAAAATAATATTTAATGCACTAACATAAACAGGCCAACAGACTTATAGTGGCTCAACCAGAATATGGCTGACGTGCTCACCATCTCTCTCTCTCTCTCACACACACACACACACACACACACACACACACACACACACAGTCGTATTTTCATGACTTTTGAGGACATTACTTTGACTTAGATTCATTTCCTGGAGACCTACCCTAACCCTAACTGTAACTGATACTTGCCTAATCCTAACCCTTATCCTAACCTTACCCTAAAATATATTAAAAAATAAACGTTATGGGGACTTGCATTTTGTCTCCATTTGGAAGACGAGAAATATGCATTACAGTAACAGAATGTTGAATCATATTTGATCAGCGCTGCCTAGTTGACCGTTGGGTCGGAGTTTGCGAGTGATTGACAGCTGCTCAGAGACGGCAAGCCTCCAGCTCGGCTCCGATTGGTTGTTTTCCTCCGGTCTGTGAAATCTTGCAGATGCCATCAGGAGCTCCGGAGGACACAGAGGAACATGATTTTTTTCAGATTACCTGTCCCATGCACTACTGTCAGGATATAGTTAACGTTATATATATCTATACAGTGGTTAGTGCCACTGATTTGTCACACTGGCTCCGATGTAGACGGGTCAACAAGGTCCGCGTCAGATGCTAGGGAACCAGGGCAATCTGATGAGAAATGGGCTACTGGAACAAGACAAAAATAGACGAGGGTGGAAAATATGGAACTGTAGGAAGTGTACTATACAAGCAATCCCAGAGAGAGGGGATGTATGTAGATGTACAGTATGCCTATGGATATCTCCAAACCCACAATTGAGACTAACTGTTAGCTCGATGTTCCAATATCCGTAACCGCCAACTACTATCACAACTAGAGATCAATGGAATACTACAACAATGCTACGGCAACCAACCGGACATAGTGGTGGTTGACAAACAGCAGAAGAGGGCAGTGGTGATAGATGTGGCGATACCAGCTGACAGCAACATCAGGAAGAAGGAACATGAAAAGGTTGAGAAGTATTAAGGGTTGAAAGAACAGCTGGAACAAATGTGGAAGGTCAAAGCCGACGTGGTCGACCCAAGCTCGAGGAAGACACAGATACCACCCCACGAGGGTGAGAGGGGGATTTATTTATTTTTTATCATATTTGCTCCAATTCTACCTACTGCTGCTTAAAAATGTTTTTTTTTTGGGACTGTTTGTAGTCTTTTGAAACCTACAGACTACGAAGGTGACCACTGACCACTTGATGATACAGGATCATCCGTAAAACCAGCCTATAATTAAAAATGAATGAGGTTTAGGACCCAACTAGCGCATGGTCTTAATACCAAACCAATAATGGCCAGGAACAGTGTTTTGTGGAGTTCAACATTGAATGTAATGGGGTTTGGATCAGATTTAACTATAGGCTATGCCTGTGATTGGTCGTTAAGTGATTGGTTCTAGAATAATTGTGTTACAACTCTCAGCTGTGCCCTTGTGTATTTTACTGAACTGAATCCGTATCATTTAAACGCACTGAAGAAGGCTCTGTGCCAAAACGCATAAGCGTACGTATATCGTGATGTGAGCCAGTTAAACAAGTGAAATGCTAGTATTTCGTCCTCATTTTTCTCTCTTTACTTGGCTGAAAGCTCGTGTCAATATATGTTTTTCTCTAATGCACACACAGACACTAAATTCAAGCCCAAAGGCTACATTTGAATACGTGCATCAGGTTGCATTGATTAGCATGTCCGGAGGCACAGCTCGACAGAAACACACATTTTCTCAACCGTCTCCATTAGCCGAGGGCTGCCGAGTCAGTTTGCCTGAGGAGAAGAATAACACGAATGAATTTTAATAAGTGTGGCTTTGATAGAGAAAAAAACTAAAATATTAAAAACATAACTTGTGTGTGTGTGTATATGCATGTGTATGGTGATGATTTAGACAGAATGCTGCTCGGATGGGTAGTGGTGGAAAAAGAATTGAGATATATACTCCAGCATTCAGAAGTTGTCTTAAAGGGATAGTTTGTATGTTCCTCAGTGGGGTTGTATGAGGTACTTCTCCATAGTCAGTGTATTACCTACAGTAGATGACAGCACGCCTCTAATTTGGAGAAACAGACTGGAGTTACTGCACAGAACCAAAGCAAAAAGGTCCGCATAAAATATGGTAATAAATATCAGTTTAAGTGTATGCTATATTTACAATATTTTCATCCATTTACCGTGCTGTGAGACAGCTATACAGTCTATGTTTCCGATGGGGAACTGAAGCCGTTATCTAGGCTCTCGCCAAAGCAACCAGACTCCATTGAAAAAACCTTTAGTTTGACCTCGCAGAACACAGGAGTTGCTGTTCTACCGCTGCCTCCTACTCCCTTGTTTTGTAATGGGAGTCTGGTGGCGTTGGCGAGATTATAGATGATACAACAGCTTCAGTTCCCCGTTGGAAAGGGCTGTCTGACGGCAAGGTAAAGCGGTGAAAATATTCTGAATACAAAACACCCAAACTATCCTTTTAAGACAAAGTACAAAAGTATAATTAAGTACAGTGTTGTACTTATCATAAATATAACTGACACATTCAATTGTAAGTAGCATTTTAATGCTGTCAAGGTGGAGTTTTTAAAATTACTTTATATACTGTTTAGTAGTATTAACTATATAATGCATCATATTTTAGAAGCTGATGATAGAGTTTGGAGGAAACTTTTAAGGTCCCATATTGTGCTCATTATCAGGTTCATACTATAACAGTATTTATATAGAACTTAAACCTGCTTTATAATAAAAAATACATGAAAATCTCACTTTTTTACAATATGAGACCTTTAAATCTTTCAAAAGTAACTACTAATGACTCAGATAAATGTTGTGGAGTAAAAAGTACAATACTTGTCAATGTAATGCAGGAGGGTAAAAGTATAAAGTAGCATAAAATGGATAAAAGTACAGTATAAGTACGTCAGAATCGTATTTAAGTACAGTATTGGAGTAAATGTACTAGTTACATTCCACCTAATGCACCTTCCTCAGAGCAAGCTTTCACAGATATTTGCTACACTGACTTTCAGCAAGGAGAGGGATTACTCTTAGGGGACAGTTTGTTGTAGTTTTACTGATAGTTGTGATTCGGACACCGTTTGTACTATGTTAAGAAAGTTGATAAAACACTTTTATTTCTAAAAGTGAGACCAAAATTCCGTCGCTGTGACAATTCTTGGGTCAGTCAAGACAATCTTAACAGATGTTGAAAATGTGAGAGAGCCAACACATAACGACATGTTACGTTCAATTTAAGAGTTTTGTTCCTATAGTGTGTGGAGAGCAACGATTTGTAAAAAACAGCACACCACACACAAACAGTCACATTCATGAACAACAAGAGTCCAGACTAGAAAAATGAAAATCTCTCGCGATCAAAGGTGACTTTAGTGTAAACAAACATGGCGGACGACAGGCAGGAAGAATTAGAGATGTTAGTTTTTTGCACTACTTTGTACTGAAAATTCACAAAGGATGGATGGATGAAGTCATGAAGACACGTTAAATAAACATTCCATCTTACTACTACTCTATTCTTCACGTTTTGCATTAGCTCATGCATTAGCCGCGACTGCCATGGCGGCGGTGGTTGTCCTTCCGCTTCAGTCAGCTTGGTTCTCAATTGGCTATCGTTCTTTTCCACGTGACTGCGTCATCGGCTGTGCTTGGGGTTCCCCACACAAAACAATACATCCAATTGTAAATATTGAACATGTTTAATATTTACAATTTGAAATCAGTGCGGCCACGATGGACTTCCTAGCTGATTGGGGGATGTAAAAAACACTCTTAACAAACCTCACACCACAGGAACATCTGGAAAGATAATCTATAGAACCATCAAAAACTCTGGGGTTTTCTGAGGGTCGTTGGGAGTGGGGGGGGGGGAATCAGGCCCCAAATGGTCTTGATTCTCGTGTAGTGTGTACCCGGCATCGGGACTGATTTCCTACTCTGACATCTTTGCTAAATACAGACCCAGGACTTGAAACACTTTGTTTGTTGGTATTCAGAAAACATCTTGTTTTGCACTTGACCGTGAAGTTGTTTCCATGTCGCTGTTGCTTTCACAGTCTGTGTATGTGTGTGTTTGCTTCCTTCGACTTGCGTCTGGCATCTGCAACTTTTCAACTTGCTCCATTTTGGGTCCACTCTCCGCTTGCATTTTAAATCATTTTAAAAGTGAAAGAGCAGCTTGTACTCTGTCTGTGTGGGCGCTAATAATTTGATAAGGGTAAGAACCTCTCGTCTACCTTTGTGGTTCTAAGTGTAGGCACGCAGATGTGTGTGCCCTCCTCTCAGGCTGCTTTTTCCCTGACAGCCAAAAACACCTTTCGTGAATAAAACATCAGGTGTAAAGCCTCGGTGTATAATACAATCTGACGGCCCCAACAGCTAGTAACGTTTGGGCTTCAGATGGCTGCTGATGGGGTTGTACAGGGCGTCTAAAGGCTAAATGAAGAGTGTGATCTCAGATTTTTCACTCACTAATTGACCGCTGCTTAACCCCTTCCTTCCAGTAGTTGCTCAATCATAGCATAGCAACTGTAACTAGGCACGGCGAACCTGGCAAACGTTGGATTTCTAAATACCAAATACTCTGTATTTAAAGAGTTTGGTGGATGGTGTCTTAAAGCCTTTCCAGAGTATTAAGGACTTGATTGAACACTGTGTTTATCTGCTAAAAACATGACATAAACTGAAACAAATAGCATACCAAGCTAACTAGTTTACTACCTAGTAGCAGCCAAACCTAATCCAGCATTAATGGCATTAGCTACATTTTGTGGGGTTACAGGATAAAGGTGCAGTGTGTAGGATTTGGCAGCATCTAGCGGTGAGGTTGCAGATTGCAACCAGTTGAAACTTCTCCCGTGTGCCAAGCGTGTAGGGGAACTATGACGCAAAATCGCGAAAAACGTGAATGGCCCTATCTAGAGCCAGCGTTTGGTTTGTCCATTCTGGGCTACTGTAGAAACATGGCGGACTCCGTGAAGAGGACCCGCTCCGAATGTAGATTTAAACGGCTCATTCTAAGGTAACGAAAACACAATGATTCCAACCCAGCAGCAAAGCTACACTTCCGCCATTTTGGACTGAAAGCGACTCCCGTACGCTAGTAAAACATCCGCCTAAAAAGTGCCGTACAAAAGTAAAAGAAAATTATTTTTCTTCTGTTGTCATATTCTATCGTAATGGCCTGTGTTGAACAACAAAATATTATATATACATTAGTGTTTTCAGTCCAATATGGCAGCAGCGGCTGTTGTAAAAAAAACACCCGAGTTTGGTCACTTTGCTTCTATACTCTTTGGTTACAGTTGTCATTTGAGCTGGTGAAATTGTCAGCTAGAAATGAGAAGCCTGCTTTTGTCTCAGCCTGTAAACGATTTTATCATAAATGACTATACATGTAGTGGTAAAATCCACCACTGGTATATAAACTGCATCAGTGTTGTGCAAGTTTGCACTTCACAAGAGCGAGCTAAAAGTTTAGTTCACAGAAACTAAATTAAACTAGTTCACATTCATTCACAATTTTGAAGGAACTAAGTTCACAGTCCCCAAAAATCAACTAGTTTGAGTTCCTTTCTTCCGTTAAATTAGTCTCAAAACCCACGCAAAGGTGCATGCACTTGATACAAGCACATAGACCAGTATCCACGAGTGGAAAACCATCCCATGGGATCATTTCGACTCCGCATGCATAAATGCGGCCTCGCTAGCAAACACATTCTCACTGCCAACTCGTCAAATACCAATGCTTGGTCAGTGCCCCTCGGCATCGGAGACCGACACACGGGTTACCCCTCGTGTCCCTTCAAATTGAACCTCGTGTCCCTCCGTTTTCACAGGAAGTTAGGTTTAGGCAACACAACCACTTAGTTAGGATTAGGAAACGGTTGTTGACATTAACTTCACTGACTAGCGACTCACGTGACTCACGATACTGACAAGTCACGTGACTAACAACTGACGTGACAAAATAAGTTAACATTACTTTTAGTTTCACACAGGACACGAACATCGGTCTCCTGGTTGAAAGTCTTGAGTTTGTTTGACCCGTCCACCACACCTTCCATGAGTTGGGAGTGAGAACGGGTTGCACAAGCACGAGGCTGTGACTAGGGTGAGCTTGACCCTCCCTATGCGGTCGCAACTGCTTAAAGGCGCTCTCAGACACAACGCGGCAAAGGCACCACTACACTCAACCCCGTTATTTCCAATAGCTTGCGCTCACTGCATCATGACGCTTTTCACTGCGTCGAACGAAGCGCGGTTGCAACGCAGCGCACTGTGATGTGCACTAAACCCAGCAGCGAGTGCAGCTCAAACCAACACTTGCTTGCTCATCAAGTTGACTTTTGAGACTTTGGAGGTGGAGTTGGAATAGACAGCTGTCTGATGTCTCCAATCCGCTCCTTTGATTGCACCGCATGCCGGGTGCCGTCAAACACAGTAATTATTAACTCTCGCTAGAGTTAAAGGGACTGTTTGTAAGAATCAGAAATTGCTTGGTAACAGCGACACCTGTGGCCGTTAAGTCAACGAAAGTCAGCGTCCCGTTGCTCACGCTTGTGCTCGCTCTACATAGACATGAACGAGCATCACTCAACACAGTGAGGAGACACACGTCAGCTAAAAGCACAATATCACTCTATATTTCAGCTACTTGGCAGTAATGTTAGCTGACCAGACGAAGGTCTCTCCATGAATCAATGCTGATCCTAGTGTTGGCTTTTCCTGCTTCAGCCTCCCGACCGCGGCCGGAGGGAACAGGGGAGACACCGGAGTTTTGGTCGGAGACAATAACGTTTCTCTCTGCGGAGCCCCGTCACTTCACAAGACACGGGAAACCTCTGTTGGTCTGGAGGAGCTGCAGCAGTTATTTCTGCACAAACGTCCATTGTACATTCACTAGATATTCTCAGAGCTAAATTAACTCTTCTGCAGTGTGTAGTGTGCGCACATGCACGTGAGAGTGGAGCGAAAGAGCGAGAACGAGGGCGGTGTGTGTGTGAACGCAGGCAGAGGAGCAGAGTACAGCAGAGACTCCGGTCCTGGAGACCAAAGCTACGGTCTCCCCCGCGTCCTCCGACCGCGGCCAACACTGTTTAACAGACGGGCTTCACTAGATACAACCAAGAGGTTTTGGTGCTTCCGTGTCGTTTGTGTTGGAGTCTGAGTCTGAACAGCGTAGCCACACGTGAGCGAGCATGGGACACAGACCCGGAATGATTTATACGTGTAAGAAGTTACAAACAGTCCCTTTAACGATGCCCATGTCCACGTTCATTAGTTGCAACCGGATACGTTCAGTTCACCGTTCATCAAAAACGTGAGTGCGTTCATTCACAACACTGAACTGTGCATGTGCCATAAAAGAAGGTAAATCTTGACAGGCAGAACAACATAACTGGGGAGATGATGCTTATAGGGAACAATGATTTGCATGTGTAATGTCTGAAAAAGCTACTAGCGTGGAACCAGAGTCTGCTTTTCGTCATCAAGGATCTGGTTTTTCCTGTACACAATCAACTTTATATTGGCAACAAAGTTCTCTAGAACATCAATATAGTGTTTAGTGAGTGTTTTTATATGCGCTCAGTTTCCAACAGAAAACCTCATATTCCACTAAAGTCTTGCACAGCGCTAATCTGTTTACATTTGAATTTTCATATCCCAGTTATACATAAATCACCAAATATTATTACCATGCAAACAAGGCTTAAGCAGCGGGTGAAAACAAACAGCAAATAGGATGAGGTGTAAACATGCCTCGGTATTAAAATAACCATTTTCCATCTATCTTATTCAGGTTTGTCATAATTGGGATATGAATGTTATTATGGGATGGGTGGAGGCGTCTTGAGATGCAGCATTTCTTTGGTGGAAATAATCTATCCTGACTTTGGGAGCCGGTGTGCAGTCAGTGAGGTCAATCACTGTGGACTCGGTACGGGTTATTTAAATAGGGCAGGCCATCTTTGTGTGTGTGGTTTTATCCTTGACAGCTAAAAACACCTTTAATGAATAAAACATCATTTGTGAAGCTTCACGACATAATCCCATCTGAAGGTCCCGACCACTAGTAACACCGCTATCCTCTGGTGATGGACTTTGGTTTTTAATTCATAGTATTCACGCGGCCCTACGGGCACGTCCAACTGGAGGGCATGTTAGCCAAAATGCCAGATAGTTGTTGTTCAATTGGATAAACAAAGTGAAGAGGAGAGAACCTGGGCTGTGTTTCTACACAATCCTGTCGCAGAACGAGAACCCAGAGAGAAACAGATTGTGGATTTGTGCAATTATATGTATCGCCGTCCCTGGCGAGCATGCTTCTCCTAAACCTGCCATACGAGTCAAATTGCATCAATCCCTCCTTCTCCACAGCAACCCAGGCTGTCAATGGTGGGTCATTTAAACTGTAGGAATAGTTCACCTGTCAATGGTGATTAGATTCAGGAGTCGACATTAACGCTTGCCCTGGGCAAGTAAACTCTGTGTTCGGGCAAGTGGAATGCCTCATACAGTTGTCCGATCGGGCAGACACTTACCAAAGGGTTTTACTTGCCAAATAGCCAAACGTACTTTTCTGAAATGGAAACTGAAGGCCCATTAATAAATAAATACAATCAACAGAGATGTTGATGAGATTATTAGAATTTATTAACGTAGAAAACATAAAATGAATATGCTCTCCTCAAAGCCACCAGACTCCATTAACAGAAAGAGTAATTTGACCTCGCTGATCGTAAATCATTTCATTCAAACTTGACAGAAACTAAATAAAACTCATCAAAACCCATACTTGCTAACCCTCACAATTTTCCCGGGAGACTCCCGTTTTTTCATCGCCCTCTCTCGGTTTCATCCTGCGGTCACAATTCTCCCGTATTTCTCCCGATTTATGACAAATTTTTCACGTTGTTTCTGGCACTGTACAGCGTGTATAAGCCTTACGACTCTAAAGGTCTACCGTTTCCACCCGGAAACAACAATACAGCTACACTAAATGTCGTTTCCTGGCAGGCACGTGACGTGGAGAGTTTGAGCTGTTCATGCTTTGCTCGACGCAGCAAAAAGCTGTAGTGTCATGGCGCAAACCATTGGAAATAACGGGTTTCAGAGCGGAGTGGTGCAGTTGTTGTGTTGTGTCTGAAAGGACCTTCAGTGAGAGAGAAAGAAAGAGGGAGAAATGGAGAGTAGGAGTAAAAAAATACTCAAGCAGGAGCAAAGAATGAATAAATCAATAAAAATTGATGCATATTAGTTTATGCTAGAGATTCACCCAAGTTCACGCCAGAGTAGCCACTTATTTTGTATTCTTTCCTGAGAATTAAAAGTAAAATTAAATGTTTTTAACATAAAAGCGCTGTTGTAGCGCAGCCTACTTATTATTTTGCTATTTTCATTCTTTAAAAGTCACCAAATGCAGGAAACAAATGTCTCTCAAAATATTTTTTTTTGGGGGAGGACCCCTAGACATCCCGCTTTGGTTTTGGAATCCTCCCTATTTTTGAGGTTGTCAAGGTTGATAAGTATTTCAAAACCATCTTGGTTAATCTTTCCACTGTTCCAACAATCACCAACTCTGGTTTGGTTGAAATCAATCCTTCATTCACAGCGTTAGATGTGCAAATATGCTTTGTACTATATAGGTAGATGATTAGCACACATTTTTGCTTTGACGATGTCGAATTTCTTGTCTTTCACATCCCCAAACAGCATTATTGACACTTCCAGATCGAAAGTACAGATAAATGCCTGTAGGCTACTTTTGTACGCTTTCATCTTGGCAGCAGTATGAGGGGATGGATTCTCCACAAGATATAGCTATACATTGCCAAAGTACAGCTCTGGCAGGGTCCTAGCTCTTTTGAATGAATTAAATACGGCAGTGGGGGGGTCACACATGCTTAAAACTTGCAGTTTGTTTCTATATATTTTTGTTTTTTTCCTCTTTTGAGGAGGCTGATCTAAACACTTGTGGGTTGTAAAAGATGTCCATTTGACAGGCTTGTGCGGTAGCTCTATGGAGTTCCCAGTGTTAGCCGCCACGATGGAACATTGTTTTGCCCTCCAGGTCTCCGTGCCAGTCATGTGACTGAAAACTGAATTGCAACGTGAACTGTGTGTGTGGGTCTGTCTATTAAAGTAAGACTAGAAGATCCACTCCAAAATCTAAAATCTACCAGAAAGTTCTGATGTGTGTGTTGGCATTGATGATAACCGATGCTTATTATTATATTTTATCTCACTCACTCACTCATCTTCAACCTCTTATCCAAGGTCGGGTCGCGGGGCCAACAGCTCCAGCAGGGGACCCCAAACTTCCCTTTTCTGGGCCACATTAACCAGCTCTGACTGGGGGATCCCGAGGCGTTCCCAGGCCAGTGTGGAGATATAATCTCTCCACCTAGTCCTGGGTGTTCCCCGTGGCCTCCTCCCAGCTGGTCGTGCCTGGAACACCAAACCCATGGAGGCGCCCGGGGGGGGGGCATCCTTACTAGATGCCCGAACCACCTCAGCTGGCTCCTTTCAACGCAAAGGAGTAGAGGCTCTACTCCGAGTCCCTCACGGATGACTGAGCTTCTCACCCTATCTCTAAGGGAGACGCCAGCCGCCCTCCTGAGAAATCCCATTTCGGCCGCTTGTACCCGCGATCTAGTTCTTTGGGTCATGACCATAGGTGAGAGTAGGAACGAAGATTGACCGGTACATCGAGAGCTTTGCCTTCCGGCTCAGCTCTCTCTTCGTCACAACTGTGCGGTAAAGAGAATGCAATACCGCCCCCCCGCTGCTCTGATTCTCCGGCCAATCTCATGTTCCATAGTCCCCTCACTGACGAACAAGACCCCGAGGTACTTGAACTCCTTCACTTGGGGTAAGGACTCATTCCCTACCCGGAGTAGGCAATCCATCGGTTTCCTGCTGAGAACCATGGCCTCAGATTTAGAGGTGCTGATCCTCATCCAAGCCGCTTCGCACTCGGCTGCGAAACCGATCCGATATTTTATCTATTTATTATTTATGAGAAAGTTTCATATCACAGTTATTTTTCAATTGCTAACAGACTAAAATGACACTCAGGGAGCAAAACCTCAGCTCAAGTTTCCAAAACTCTAAACACATTTCCTGCTTTGCACCCAATTTGCAATTCAACATGTCACTTTTTGCAACAGACTGCACACAATTCTCTACATAACACACAGGAATCTGACATAAAGTCACTTGTTTGTTATTTTAAAACACCTTGGCCATTCAAAATGACACGTCCATGGACCAATTGGCCAAAACACGTGCCACCTGGGCGAAATCCTAATTATATATAGCATTATAAAAAGACCACAGGTAAACAGTACCTGTTTACAACAGCAATGGAAGCCAACATACAGTAGCAACGAGAGGCCTGTTTTCAAAAAAGTGTATTAGCAATTGAACCCCCCCCCCTGTAATTCAAGTTTTCTTTTCTGTCTCCACAAATGTTTTTGTTGTGTTTATGTACTTTATTCTATTTAGAATATGTTCTGCTCTGATTTGCAGTGCAAAATGCAACTTTTGGAAATGCATGGATTTATTATCAGATTTTTACAAGGTGGAGAGAAATAAATATTTTTATCAGTGTGCAGTACAACACACTCTTGTGTGTGTTTGGTCAATATATTCCTGTACTTTACTTTAACAAAATCTCTGGAAAAAATCCTATCCAGACTATATCACTAGAAAAGTAGAAATGTTAAAGGTCCCATATTGTAAAAAGTGATATTTTCATGTCTTTTATATTATAAAGCAGGTTTAAGTGCTTTATAAATACTGTTAAACTATCAAAACACTCAATATACGGAGAAACACACACAGCCCGTATTCAGAAATTGTGCGTTTGAAACAAGCCGTAAGGATTTCTGTCCATTTGTGATGTCACAAATATAGAATATATAGATCATTACACGGTTTTAAACATAAACATTCTAAATGTGTCCCAGTTTATTTCCTGTTGCAGTGTATGTAAATAACATCAGCTGACAGAAAGTAAACATTGATCCAAACTGTTGCCAGGCAACGCAATTCTGTTGCAATTCCATTTAAATGTACTAAAACGGAGTGTTTCAGACAGTGGCTGAATACAGGTATATTCAGGCAGACAGTATGAGGAAAATAAAGGTTTTTTTTAACATTCCAGCATGTAAACATGGTCTAGTAGAAACACAAAATACAAGTATGAACCTAAAAATGAGCACGATGTGGGACCTTTAAAAGTGTTTTAGATTGAGCACAGCAGTGTGTAACTGGTTCAAACACAATCAGATTCTATGAACCGTACGGTGACAAAATTGAGTTTTATGAATTATTGTATAACTTTGAATGAAGTATTTAATTTTGCAAAATATCTGACGTGTTCTGCTACTTGTGTGTGTGTGGTTGTGTCCAATTGTGTGTAGTGTTTTGACAAAATGAGCCCTATTTTACAAAATTGTGCTTATAGGCAATCGTAAGAAACTCTAATAGCACGATGTGTTAACTGTT
This sequence comes from Adelosebastes latens, assembly GCA_916700685.1. Taxonomy (NCBI): domain Eukaryota; kingdom Metazoa; phylum Chordata; class Actinopteri; order Perciformes; family Sebastidae; genus Adelosebastes; species Adelosebastes latens. The sequence goes on from CAKAKR010062298.1 coordinate 18,144, forward strand.
TATGTAATGATGATATTTCCCACAGCACTTGAAGACAGTATGTGTGTTAGAGCTTTAGAGTTTATAGGTGAAATTGTGTCCGGCTAACTGAAAGTCTCGTCATAAGAGCCATTACAGCGCTGTAATTGACTGTGTGAGTGAGTGTGTGTGTGTGCGCTAAAAATACATGAACTCAGCAAGACACTTTTGTCTTGTGTCAGTCTCCTGGAAATAGCTTGAAGGGTGTGGCGGGGGATTGGCGGGTTGATGTACTGAGCGGATGGATGGACGAATGAGGAGAGACAGAGTGAGAATATAAAACACAGAAGACGACAGAGACAGAGAGAGGGAGAGAAAGAGAGAAAGAAAGAGAGAAAAAGATAGAAACAAAAAGACAGAGAGAGAGAGAGAGAGAGAGAGAGAGAGAGAGAGAGAGCCTCTGGCCTGTTCTAGTTCTTCTTGTTTTGGAGTGGTTTAATGGCTGCCGCAAAACACACACACACGCACACACACTGGACCAGACAACTCACAGACCATGCATCTTATGCTGCATTTATGCGCTGTTGGAAATATAGCTGTTACAAATCAAGTGGACACAAACAACATGTGGTAGCGGCTAAATATATTGGGGAAACACATTTTGTGCCCTGACATGATTGTGAATTTGTAACTACATCCAGATATTGTTAAAGGGTCAGTCCAACCAAATTAAAGGATAAAAAGGGGACTATTTCACGGGAAGAATTTCCTGGAGTTCTAATGAACAATGTTGAATGTGAGACTGGAAAGAGAAAGAGTATGCTGTTGAAATTTTGAAAGCTAATAATTCAATGCTTTCGAATACCCTGAGTGACATTTTGTTCACCTCCATTATATTCACCTGGAAGCAGAAATCTCGGTTTCTCGGTTTCTCAACCCACTCTCCAGAAATGGAGGTTTCTGCAAACATAGAGTTTGACAGTCTGTTGACACCCAGAGAAAGACGAGCTGCGCTAAACGTGATCAAATAAGAACATTTCAGCGGCAAAGTCAATTACCTCAGCATACACAGAAAAGAATCATTGGGTTGAAAATTGACTCTGTGAGTGTGGGTCAGTATAGCACTTACACAAAACTGGGTTCATTTGACCCATTGTTAGTGTTATTTTTCATACTGTTAGGTTACTGGATAAACAAACCCTTGTCTTGGGTGGTTTTCTACCCACGTACATATTAACCCATATTGTGTCAATGTTTTTTTTTACCTATAACAATATTTGGCCCATATTTCAGGCTACACAATGTCCCTAAACATTAATATACTGAGTCGATATCTCATAAGAAGTATCTTTGATGCTGAAACATTCTTATTTTATGTGAAGGGTAAAAGTTGAAAAATGTTGATAAAAAACAGAATGCTGGGTTTGCAGATTTGTCCAATATTAAAAACAAAAATTCTAAAGAGTGGGTTTGATACTGTGGGCAACCTCTGGGGTCTGAGGAGTGAAGCCAATGAAGAAGTGCCTTAAACTTCTAATATCCAGCAGGGGGCGACTCCTCTGGTTGCTAAAAGAAGTCTGATTGTATAGAAGTCTATGAGAAAATGAGCCTACTTCTCTCTTGATTTATTACCTCAGTAAACATTGTCAACATGAGTTTATGGTCTCAATCGCTAGTTTCAAGTCTTCTTCAATACAGCATGATGTTCATTTAGTAAATTATGGTCCCATTTAGAGTCAAATAGACCATAAAGCAGAGTATGCTTTAGGGCGTGGCTACCTTGTGATTGACAGGTTGCGACCACGGAGTTGTCCGTGTTTTCGTCTTACAGCTTTAACTCTTTCACAGTGTGTTATCAGTTCATAGAAAGTTAATTAAAACCTTTTTGGTCGCCTACAAATGTCTTATTCAGCGTTCGGTTGTACTTAGCTCCACCCTCTCATGTCACTTCTAGTTAAAAAAAAACAAGATGGCGACTGCCAAAAAGCAAGATGGTGACGGCCAAAAACCAAGATGGTGATTGCCAAAAATCAACATGGCGACAGCCAAAAACCAACATGGCGACAGCCATAAATCAACATGTCGACAGCCAAATACCATGATGGTGACGGCAAAAAACCTTCGCCAAAAACCAAGATGGCGACGGCCAGAAACCAAGATGGTGACGGCAAAAAACCAACATGGCGATAGCCAAAATGCCAAACTCCAGGCTTCAAAACGGAAGTCCACAAACCAATGGCTGACATCACTGTGACAACGTCCACTTCTTATAAAACGGAAGTCCACAAACCAATGGCTGACATCACTGTGACAACGTCCACTTCTTATAAAACTGGGAAAATAAAACCAAAATCTGCATGGCTAGATGAGAAAAATGAGTTAATAAAAAAATTATTAACCAGTGTAAGTTTTAGAAGGATATGGAATTTTAAAGAAAACTGGAAGACTATTTTGTGCCCATATTGTTTATGGTTTGCCTCATGGTGACAAACGACTGAAGGAAACAAGTTTTACTCAAATTCACATTCATCGCTAAATTGCTGGATTTAAAGACTGCAAAGCTAGTACTTTCTATGCGATGATAAATGGTAGATGTGACATTTAGATGGCAGCACATATGGAAGCTGTATCAACAACTGGTAGTAAAATGTCACTCTTCAGCTGTCACACAACTTTTAACTGCGCTGTGAAAATATAAACGCATGTTTTCTTCTCCTCTGCTACCTGAAATGAAACAGTAGTGGGCTTACACCTCCATCACTAAGCATATAGTGCTCGGTGAGGTAGAGAATCCTAACAACACAGCAGTATGACTGACCTCTCTCACACCTCCACCCACTGAAAGTTAACTTGGCCCTGCATTCCTCGCGGAGATGAGAGACACAGAGAGTCTCAGTATGGGACAGAGCAATAGATAGCTCCATAAACACAGAGAGATTTGTAGCTCCAACTTGTGTGTGTGTGTGTGTTTGTGTGTGTTTGTGGGCATGTGTACGTGGGTTTGATGTGATGGGACAGAGTTTATGAACCCATAAAGTCTTCGGGGATAAAAGTCTTGCACGACGCTACGAGGTTAAACGGCAAATAGAAAGAAAGAAGAGCTATGAGGTTCATTTAAGAGACAGAGATGACAGAATAGGATGGAGTGTGTGTTTCTCTCTCTCTCTCTCTCTCTCTCTCTCTCTCTCTCTCTCTAGACGTTTCTGCTGCTGTTTCTACTTTGGTTAAAAGCCTGTTCCTCCATCCCCTGCCTAAAAATCCTTATGTAAGCTCCATCTAGTGTGCAAGTGTGTGTGTTTCTGTGTGTATGAGCTTGTGCTTGTATATTTTCATGCATGTGTTTCTTCTCACTGCAATTTATTTTCCCAGCACTGCCTCTCTGTGTGTGTGTGTGTGTGTGTGTGTAAGAAATGTATGCTTGTGTGTACAGACAGAGCTGGAGTGTGTATGTGTCATGGTATCTGTGTAGCGTGTACGCAATCTCGGAACCCATCGGCTATCGGTCTGACGGCGATTTAGCCTAATATTTTGGGTGTTCCGTTGCCAGCGGATATCTGGGTCAACACTTCCTCTTCCATGTGCTGGTCATCGTTTGCAATCTGATTAGCAACTTGAGATGAGGGAACGGCGTTGGAGTTGAGAGACGACGTCTATGACCGGATGACTAGACTGTACTAACTGTAATGTAAATGCATCCGCGTAGATATGCTCTGCTCAGAGCTAGTGACGTCGTATACAGTAAATGTGAGCAAGACTACTTATGGCGGGCTGGAAGGGGAGGTCCAACAAACACAGGACTTTCAACATCGAGACCGGTGTTTTGTTTTGTAGGTTACGTTAGTGATGTTTGTCAAGTGTTTTGTAGTGAGGTTTGCAACATGTTTTCCGTAGTGATGTATCATATGTATCCATATAATCATCAAATAGACTGTTTAGTTTAAAGCTTGACTCAATCCCAGCTGCGTCTCACTGCTCAATTATGAATTGTGAGCACACAATACAAGAGAATAATATAAGAATGTATGAATGGTTTCATAGCAGCAACGCTGTGACTACTGCAACTTTTTTATAAACCGTCCTGAGTTCCTTATTATGATTTTGTACATTTTTTATTTAATTTGGAAGAATCAAAGGCTCCTCTGAAACATTATAGCTCATTAAAAGATCCACCCAAACTAAAGAAGTAGCCTCGCTCTTTTTTGTGTGTGTTTGATCATCCTCGACAAAGTAGCTTGAATTAGGTTTTTAAAGTGTGTTTTGTTAGCAAAACTCTCTCTCTCCCAGGGGTGTCTTTGCTTTGCTACTTCTTCCAGTGTGGAAGAACTATAGAGCTCAAACCTTCAGCGTCCCAAACTGCAAACACGGCTCTGTGCAAAACTAAGAGAGAAAGAAGAAATTAAACACAAGAGAGAGAGATTAAACACAATGAAATTATAGCAATAGCCTGCTCTTTGTTTGATTCAACACAACTGCCAATTTCAATAACTTAGTACAAATTGATAAATTACAATTTGCTATCAAGTCACCGGCTCCTGATTCACTTCATGTTGTCGCTAAAACACGAGAACCAGCAAACAACATTATTAGCATCAAGACCAAAAACAGCCCAGACAGGGCCAGCATTCAGCTTTTCATTAATATTCAGGACGCAGGTGGAGGACAGCAGCCTGGCACTGTGGGGGTGTGACACACACACACACACGGGACAGTTCGCATGCACACACACACACAGAACCACACACCCTCTCTCTCTCCTTGAACCCTGTTCTAAGTCCTGCTTTCATCAGAACACCAGAGCAACGACTCATTGTTTTTCAGTCACTCTGCTTTACACGGCGCTAGTCTACTACTGAAGCTCTCTCTCTCTCTGAAATGGGAAAATTCTGTTTTTTTCCAAAACTGCAAATGCAGTTTCCTCCTTTGTGATGCCTTTTTCATGATGGTTCTTGAAATGCACGGTCACTGTTGGTCTTGCATAAAAACTCAGATCCCTAATCTGACCCTAATTTAACCACTGCTGGTAGCCACTGCTTTGTGTTACTATTTTTTTCCTCAGACAGCTGAACAAAAATAAATCACTTCAGGCGTGTATGAAACACTGGTGATCAAAATCAGTTTCCTGATCTTAAATAAAGGTATGACAAGAGAAAGAGTCCTGGAAAAACAACACAATAAATATCACAACAAATTTCAGTGTCCAGGCATAAAAAGCAGACTGGTCTCGTATAATGTTCGTAGCTCTACCTACTAATAGAATGCACTGTAATTCGTGTATATCCCACAAAATCAATTTGTGTGTAATTAACGTAATCGTTAACCAGGAAATTTAAATAGGGGCGAACGCTGCATAGAGAGGAGATCGGGGTGGATGGGTAGGTCAAAAAATACGGGACTTTCGTCCAAGAGACCGGTTTTCATGTTCCGTGTGAGACCAGAAGTCAACGTTGATTTACTTGTTACACTCTAAGAAAAGTCTGTAAAAATACGGGCCAATGTACCGCATTAATATGAAGGAATTTTCTGTATCGATTTTTCACAGGAGTTTTTCCCGTATTTTTAAGTACACATTGCATTGTGGGAACAAGAACTTCCGCTAGCGCGAAAGTTGGAAGAGGCAGAGACCATCACACACGGCAAAGTTTAGATTTGGAGAAACCTTTCTCACACCCCTGTGGTAAAAAATCAACAATTAATGTCTAACCAAAATGATATATGTTAAGGACTCAGTATTGTTTTAGTTGGAAAGCTGTTTTTTTTGTTTAGTTCAGCTGTTGTCGACCGTTAATGTTACCAGATAGGCAGGAATATTTATATCAATATCTCATTTTGAGACTAACACAAGTTTGATATTGTAATTTAGGATTTACCAATGATTATATTTTAGACTTCAGTGGACATCAGGTAGAGTTAACCCCAGTTTTAGCCTCAGGCAGTCCGCAAAGACCGATAGGTAACGTACAAATGCTAGCATTAGCATCTGTTTTCCCTCCAGAATGTAAAGGTTGGGCCTGCTATTTGGCTAGGTAGGGAGGATATACTGTAAATCAACAGAAATTTCCGTTTTAGGAAAATGTCCTTAAACTTAATGGAAAATGTCCTGGTAATTTTCTGCCAGGACATTATCTGTTTTTCTACGAATTGTTTTTCTTAGAATGTAGGTAAGTTACATACTTAAGTAACTGCCACTTCTGGAGGTTTTTCAAGCCAAACCACGATTGTTTCCTAAATTAACTAAGTGGTTTTCTTTCCTAAACCTAAAGAAGTTTCCTGTGAAGACGGAGGTTTGTTTTGAAAAGACTGTATGCGATATGTAACGAGCGGAAATTGACACGTGTTGCTGAACAGTCGTAGGAAATTGAACGAAAAAGGAGGAAGAACTTTGAAGATCGTTGTCTGAGAATATGATGTAAAAAGCTCTCATTCTGAAAATGTAAAAAAATGTGACTAATATTGAGTAACTGTTTCCAACATTAATCTCAGTCACTGCCGTTCTCCTCTTTCTATAACTGTACGAGATACAACCTTCATCCCTTCACTTCCTGCTCCTCTGTCATTTCGGGGGGGGGGGGGGGGGGGGGGGGGGGGGGGGGGGGGGGG
>CAKAKR010062299.1:19628-30971 GCA_916700685.1 Adelosebastes latens
TGAAATGTGACAATCCTCACTGCTTTTCTTTGTCATTTTGACAGCAAATTAAATATCTTTGGGTTTTGGACTGCTGGGAAAACAAATTCTTCTGGGCCCCATTTCCACCAAAGCATCTTATGGCTAAGAGGATCGTAAAATCCATCTCCCCAGCCTTCTTAAGCTGAAGAGGTGTTTCCCAAAAGCAGCTAAAGACACTCTTAGAAATTAGATTAACGAGGGCCTCTTACACACTTGTAGGAGGCAAAGAGCATCTTAAGAAGCTCCAGGATTTTTGTTAGTTTTTAAGTCCATCATGACACCAAAGATCGTATATTGCTAAGAAGTGAATGTCAATTATACGTTCCATTGCAACGCCATCGCCCTGCAGCAGACCTCCGCCTCCGCCATTGTGGACTGTAATCGAGTCGACTACCATAATCACGCCAGTAAAACGTCCGCCTACAAAGTGCCGTACAAAAGTAAAACAAAATTATTTCTATTCTATTATCATAATTTTAATGTCTCTACCAAAATGGCCCGTGTTGAACAATAAAAATATTATAAATATGCATACTATTATAACTATTTACTTACTTACTCATTTATTTATTTACCTTTTTTTAAGCTTCCCAGAGGAGCATAAAGTGAGCGATGGACATAAATGGAAGTTGGAAAAATCCAGCACACAGATTTTGAGAGCAATCTCAATCTTTTTAATGTCAAGGACCTCCAGAATCGATGTCCAATAGACCACAGACCATGGATGTATAAGAGGTTGTGTCCTGTGCTTTTGCTCTGCGTGTTATTAAATAGCCTACAACTACATTAAATTCTGTTTATGTCGTGCTACTAGCACTACTAGCTACTGGCCGATAGCCGGTTGTTTGGGAACAGAGACGTTTTTACATCCACCACGGTACAGGCTTACAGCATACAGCCCATGGGCGTGTTATAAGATAATAAAAGTGATGAATTACAACCAATATATCTATTATTACAGCCGCATACAGCTAGCAGTAAGCTGGCAGAACCAGATATGTCATATAAGCGTGCAGGTCCCGTGGGTCTGATGCTCGTTCATTATGCCGAGGAAAATAACTCTGGATTAGTGAATTTGACGACTTTTAGGACATAATGATTTAAATGAGGGCTATTTAAGTGTTCGTACTGTGAAGTTGATTTACCTAAAAAAAAATGATTCTGTGATTTACAGACTTCTCTTTATACATTCATGGCTATGGACTCACTGTGTTTTCATTCCAAAATGGCAGCAGCGCTACCGCAGCGCCATCTAGCAGCCGTTGTCAAAAAAGCACCGGAGTTTCGCTTCTTTGCTTCTACACCCTTTGATGAAACTGACATTCTTTGTTAAGTGATGCTTGATTTAAAATGAGTGATAATGTTTAAATTATAAAATATGTATGCGTGTGTAACTAAACGGGTCATATGTGTGTGTGACAGGTGGGCTGGCGAGTCGTGTGAAGAGGAAGGACACGTTGGCGCTGAAGCTGGAGAGAGAGAGGGAGAGAGAGGAAAGGGACGCTCAGGAGAACCACGACGTGAGTTGGCAGAACAGGGAGCAGTGGATGGCAGTGAGGAACAAGATCAGCACGGCACTGACACGGTAAAGGCCTCGCATCACATCAGCTAACTGATGCGCATGAGGATGATATATATCCGTATTGTAAAAATTGGATGTGGCAAGTCAAAGTCATTCATCTCTGATATAATGGCTGATACAGTTTGACAGATTTCATGCATTATTTATAGTGTAATTAATGTTGTGTATCATGGAAATCCCTTCTCAAGACAAAATGTGTTCCTTTAAAGAAGCCATATCAGCCTTTAAAAATGAGAGAAGTCAGCAGTGTTTTTTTGTCTTCAGGCGGCTGAGTCAGAGACCATCAGTAGATGAGCTGGAGCAGAGGAACATCCTTCAAGGTAAGCCTCTCCCTCCCTCCATCTATCGCTCTCCACTCAGGTGTGTTTATTTGCATTCAGTTCCTCTGCACCACAAGGTCAAAAAGCACACGCTTCATTTTTCCTTGAAATCAATAGTCTTCATCGGTCATCCATCCACTGGATAATGTGTTTGTTTTCTTTCCTGCCTCAGGCCTATTGATAGTCACTTAACACACAGCAGCTTGTACAATATTGGTGGTGCTTTCACTTTATTAAGATATTGTCTCTGATTTGAATAATAGTTCTCCGGGGGCCAGATGCATAAACCGTTCATACGCACCGAAACCCCCACACATGAACTGGTATTAATATAGAAGAAGACTGTGTGCAGTCAGAATGTGGGCAACTCATGCATACTTGCATGTTTTTGGTAGTGTGATATAGTAACGGGGAGATGGAAAAATAAAGTGAGAGACTGAATCACATGTGCAGCCAATATTCTTTTAGACTGTCTCTGAGTGTGTCTACACACTCAGCAGTTTCAGTTATGGTGGCACATTGTAATGACTCTTGTATGCCCAAATGTGTTGTTCTTTTCCCTCATTTCATCACTTTCCCGTGATCTTTTCAGTTGATCCTTTATTGTGAAGCACTTTGCAAAGTCTGTTTTGATATTAATGCTAAATAATTACTAGTTGCAGTCCTGATATTTGATGATGATGAATGATTTACTGACTACTAATGTGCTGTAAATAGTGCAGCTTTCCACCATAGCCAAGTGTCCGTATATTAGAAGTGTGCCTGTACCGGTTCATTAGCACTTATACTGATCCATGAGGCGGATTAGGTAGCGGCCATGTGACAGATTCACATTAAGTACAGTTTTCTGTTTGGAGTTTTCGCTACAAACTGAAAGTTAAGGTGTCTGAACACAGAGTAGCAGATGTCAGATTTCACACACACGAGACGAGGGAGTTGACAGACAAGACGATGGCGGAGGATTTGGTGTCAAAGCGGAAAAACTAAGTTAAAGATCCAAGTAAGCGCTCTACATAATGAGTGTCATCTTTTCTTGTAAAATGTCCGTCATAATCCGTAACAACGGTGTCGTCACAACTTTATTAAGCGTTGGGAAAATTTCCTCACCGTCACATCCCTACTCTGTCCACCTCAGAGTTTTATTTTGAGGTAAACGGTCAAGGGACACCTTTGAAAATGGTCATGCCGGTTTTTCCTGGCCAAAATTTAGCGTTCTTCCCGACAAGCTAAAGTGACATGGTTGGGACCAATAGATTTAGGTTTTCTAGTTTCATATGACACCAGGATCTTCACATTACCTTTAAGACTGAGCCCGCTATGACCTTTTTTAGGTTAATAGTTTATATAATAAAAGATTGATACTTGACGTCCACGTATCCATACAATATTGTCATGCAAAATATTGTGTTACGATGCTGCATCAATTCCCCCCACCCCACCCCCCACCCCATCCCCCACCCCATCCCCTACCAGGTAATGTAAACACATGAACATTATGAGCAGCGTGCACCAGCAGACTGAGTAAAATCAGCCTACTGTGGTGAAACATCGCTGCAGCATCACTGTGATGCCAAGTTGGATCCCAGAACCAAGTATCAACATAATACTTCTCAGAATCCGTCAACACGTTTTGATCCAGGACTCGTACCCCCTCACTGTGGCTCGCTTGTCCTCAGATGACTCGGGCCAAGAAGACGCTTCGCACCCGCGCTAAAACAATGCAGCGCCTTGTGCAGAGCACGCCGTTGATTAAAGATTCCGTTACCGCGGCGTGCCGACGGCAGCTCCGGTGAAATCTACCTGACTGGCTGCAGTGTTTCCTCCTCTCATGGAATGTCTTTTCTTCCTGCAGCCAAGAATGAAGATGATCGACGATTAGAGAGATCTGAGATCAAACGGAGGCTCACGAGAAAGGTCAGGATGCAACGAAGTAACCGTATCATAAACTAGAAACTAACCCTATGACACCTAAAATAGACTAACATGCTTCTGTCCACTCCCCCATCAGCTGTCCCAGAGACCCACGGTGGCTGAACTCCAGGAGAGGAAGATCCTGCGTTTCCACGAGTACGTCGAGAGCACGCACGCCCACGATTATGACCGGCGAGCAGATAAACCGTGGACCAAGCTCACTCCTGCTGACAAGGTGAGACTCAACACGCATCGTCACAAACACCTCTCGTCACACTAACAGGGCTCTAGTGGCTTAGAGCTTCTTAGCAGGAGCGAGCCTGAGCCCTGAGCGTTTTTTGAACAGCGATGTCTTTTACTTTGGTCAACGCCGAGAGGATTTGCATTCCAAGCAGATTCAGTATCGAGGAGGAATCCCAGGAATGCAATGCTTAATGGCTGGGCTGAATATTACCAAGTGAATTACCTGGTCCAGTGAAGCTCAGAAAATACATAGGAGCAGGAATTATATCTATGTTAAAAGTGGCAGAATTTGACATGAATGTTTAATATGTACTAAAAGTAAAAACATTTTCTTTTTGTAGTTTGTCTGGAACATTAAAAGTATAATTTGGGTGTTTTTGAAGTATGGTTGAATGAGGTACTTATCCATAGTCAGTGTATTACCTACAGTAGATGACGGTCGGCACACCCCCAGTTTGGAGAAGAAGGCAGGAGCAAAGCAAAGCTAAGTACTACTGTGGACGGAGCCAGCAGCAAAATGTATTTTAGACACCTACAAGATATCATTATCAGTTTAAGTGTACACTATATTTAGAATATTTTCACTGGTTTCCATGGCCGTGAGACAGCTATACAGTCTACGTTTCTGACATGGGAACTAAAGCTGCTATGTCTTGCCAAAACATCCATGCACCATTGAAAAAAAACCCTGTAATTTTACCTTGCAAAACATGAGAGTTGCTGGTCTACCGCTGTCTCGATTGGTTAGTTTGTTTGTGTTATTATGTGACTTTGGTGAGTTCAAATTCACAAAAGTCACACAATACCACAAACAAACTAATCGATGGAGGCAGTGGTAGACCAGCAACCTCGGTGTTCTGAGGTAAAATTACAGGTTTTTTCAATGGAGTCTGGTGGCAGTTCCCCGTCAGAAAGGGCTGTCTGACGGCAAGGTCAAGCGATGAAAATATTCTAAATATAGCATACGCTTAAACGAATATAGATTTTTTTTTTTAGGTGTCTAAAATGCATTTTGCTGCCGGCCCCGTCCACAACAGTACATCGTTACCGTGCGGTAACTCCTGCCTGCTTCTCCAAACTGGGGTCGTGCCAACCGCCATCTACTGTAGGTAATACACCGACTATGGACCTCATACAAGCCCACTTCAAAACACCCAAACTATCCCTTTAACAGTGAGAAAGAATCTTAAGTATGCGTAGCTTTGATCCTTGTGCCTTGCTATAAATGGATAAAAGCTTTCCCGCTGAAGTGCTGTTTCTTTCTCGTCTCCTCGCAGGCCGCCATCCGCAAGGAGCTCAATGAATTCAAGAGCTCAGAGATGGAAGTTCACGAAGAAAGCAGGATCTATACCAGGTCAGGCTCGTATACACAGCGCCCATCAATAATTCACCTCCACTGTTCTCCAAGCTCATTCAGCGGGAGTCTTCATCAATACTTTATTAGTTCTCTTTTGAAGATTTTCTGAAGATTTTGCCGCCATGAAGGGCCTTGAATAACCTGTTTTCCCCTTCTCTTTCTACCAGGTTCCATCGTCCTTAGCTGTCCATGCTGACCATGCTGACCAGTAAAGCACTTCTTAGACTGGGAGTAGTGAGGAGTTAACCCCTCTCCTCACTTTGAACAGAACATGTGGCCCTTTTTGGTCCGTTTTTTTACTGACTGCCTGCTTAACCTGCTTCAGCTGGAGACACTACTGTCGCTGATAACTGGAACCAAAGCGAAAGAAGCCACAAATCCACCCCCACGGGGGGGTTCTCAGACGTACTCCAGGTCTTAGACTGTGGGATTGAGGACAGGAGGAGTTTGTCGGTGCGTCCGTGACGGAGGTACCGTGTGCCAACACTGAAAGAGTCTGCTGGGGGCTCAGAAAGAGTTAGATTGAACTGAAAGGATAACTGTCGGAGGGTTATCACACTCTCCCCATGCCTTTACCTGCCTTCATGTTCCATTTCCTCCATTCCTTCCAGACTATGCACATAAAGAGATCACTATTAACACTGTTGACGGTACCGACAAACCGATCTGAACTTTATATATAGGTACTACAAACGTCTACCCAGAGGTGCCACACAGCACCAGCCTTACTCCTTCACATGTAATTTAAAGGTTCAGATGAAATGTGAAAGACTTCCCGTACAGCCGCGTGCATCTTATTTAAAACTCAGTCGTAGCTCTATTTGAATCAAAAGGTTTGAGCTCTGTGTGTGTAGACCCTCAGAGCGCTGATTCCCACCTAATATCTGAATTTAAAAGTGTGCATTTTACTGTATTTTGTTGATCATATAAATGATTCTCATGGAGCACGTTATCACTAGATTATTTTCTAATAAGGCACTTTATGTTCTTTAATTGGGTGTGTAGAAAATTCAAATGTTTCTGTTTATAATTGAATTATTAAAGCAGGAAAATGTACATATTTTTATTTTCCTGTCTGTTTTATGGTACTTTATATATGCGAGTCCATAGTTGGCTGCGGTTGTATAGATCAATTATGTAGATGTGATTGACTTTATATTGTACATCCACAGTAATGCTTTTAATTGTAAAGTATTTCTCAAACGTTATTTCCAAGTAGTAATAGTACAAAAATGTTTCTTTTCTTTTTTGATACAGAGAAATTTAAAACGTTTTTGCAAAGCACACTGTATAAATCCACTCAGAAATTAAAACAACCTGTGATTTTCATTTCAACATGGTGTGATTATTCCAGAGATATTCTAGGTGATTGATAAGTATATGGCGTCTTAAAGTGACCAGATGAGGGCAGTGTTATATAAAGTGTGCAGATTGATTCACAGTCTCCACCGCCTCAGTGCCAACATCCAATAATGAGCTCCAAAACAAAGAAACCCTTTTATTAGCATCAGCTCTTCCCTCACAGGAGTGTGCACCCGTGTGATAAGTGCAACTGACATGCAGTTGTGTTTGTCCCTTGAACCTCCACCGTGATGCTAATCAGCAGTAAATGGACCTGGAGTCGGCGAACAGGAACGCAGCTCTCCTCCACTTAGTGTTCAGACACTAACTGAATGTCAGATGATTATCAGAATGAGCTGATTAAAGGGAAACACCTTTTAATCTGATGAATTATTTTAGTATGCTTAGATTTAAAACAGGATAACTAGTAAATCCTGCTGAACAATAGCATGCTTTCAGCTACAAAATGTTCATTATTTATCAGTTTTTAATGACCAATAAGCAACAACTATGCTTTTACCTTAAGCCACCGATATGTTTAGAGCAATATGAAAAGCAATGCAAGCTAACACCAGAGAGAAAAACACAATATGACCTTTTTATGCCTCCACGTCGGCGACAGTCGTGGCAGGAGGCATTATGTTTTCGGGTTGTCCATTCTCGTGAACGTGCTATCTCAGGAACGCCTGGAGGGAATTTCTTCAAATTTGGCATAAACGTCCACTTGGACTCAACGATGAACTAATTACATTCTGGTGGTCAAAGGTTAGAGGTCACTGTGTGACCTCACAAAACACGTTTTTGGCCATAACTCAAGAAGTCATACACTAATTATGATAATTTCACACAAATGTCTAGTGTTGACATTTTGGACAAACATGGATGTGTGAACTGCAACTTGACTGGTTGGCGGAGGCATACGTACAACCGCCAGGCAGTAGTTCTAGTTAACCCTGAAATGCATTGAGTCTATAGAGACTAGGGCTGTCCCGAATACCATTTTTTTGGGCTTCGATGAAATAGAAAGTATTCGAAGCTTCGTGGAGCAGCACGACGCAGCAGGCTGACTTGTATTTCTGTCTGTCTGTCTCCATCTCCCCCATTTCAGTGCCGCTGTCAGACTACTGCACAAACACGCACCTCTACACACAACAAACAGCGATATCCATCTAAGAATAACTAATAATAATTTATGTTGAATATGAATAATGAATAATGTTGTGGGATTATTCCTAATTTAATTGGCTATTTGGGAATTTAGACATTATTATTACATACTTATATATAAAAAAAAGCATTAGAATACTGATTCGGAGGTCGATTACCATGGCAACGGTCAAAGCTTCGAAGCATTCTGGTCAGCCCTATCTGCTCACAAGCTACCAAGCAGTATGTAAATTAATATAAAATATATATATATAAATACATTTAAATTGGCTCCACATTTACCAGCTGCAACATCAAAGCGATGAACTCATTAATGCATCAATAATTATGATCCAATAATATATATGATATGTAACTTTATATAAAACTCATTTGTTTATCAAAACATGTTGTTTTCTTCTTCTATTCTAATCTCAAAACTCTGCAAAACATTTCATTTATGTATTAAAATCACTACAATTTTCTTCCAGGGTAGAATGCTCCGGTCATTTATATCTTTCAACAGCCTAATTTATGTTTCTCTCTCTCTCACACACAAGCTGTACACAAATTGATAAATTGACAAATTAGTCAGCACAGTAACCAGAAATCAGTCACTGTCTTGTGGTCATTGTAACAAGGCTGTGTGGTCCATGTTTCATGTCGTCTGCGCGGCGCTGTCATACTGGTGCTGCTGCTAAACGATCTGATTGAGCACAGACACCTAATGTTATCTTCAGCAGCTGAACATGACCTGCTGAACCTCCATCATGTTACTGTGTCAGTAAATATATAAAAAAACCTCTTCATCCTTCTGTCTTAATTTATAGTGTCAGTGACAAAAACTGTTTAAGACAACTTTCCCTGCTTTGTGTATACAATGACAATTTTTTTTTTGACATATTTAGTTTAGCAATCTAGATGTCATTTTTTTCGAACACTTTCAGGACTTTTCTGGCTAAAAGTTTATTTTAAGTTTATTCTTTCTTTACTTTGGAAACAGCGGTTGATAAAACGGTTTCACCTCAAGGCAGGGCTGTAGTACTCGGTCTTGAGTCCGGACTGGAGTCCACTTTCTTGAAGTCTTGCACTTGTCATGGACTCGTGCTTTGTTGGACTCGGACTTGTCTTGATCTCGGGCTCGGCTATTGAAAACTGGTCAAGTTGCTCCTGGCTGCTGATTTGAGATCGGTTGTACAGAACGTTGCCTGATTCTAACAGTGTTTCCCCTATATGCATTCAACAGCGGCACTGCTAAAAGTATCCCCGAATGCAATTTTGGGCCGCGGCGGCAAAAGAAACTCTAGTTCTATGAGTGCGAGAAATACAATATCCTCTTTACCACCATAGGAAGAAAGGTAAAAAGCACTAGTTTTAACACTAAGTTTAAACTTTATCTAGGAGCTGCTGCAGCAC
The DNA here is from genome assembly GCA_916700685.1 of Adelosebastes latens. Taxonomy (NCBI): domain Eukaryota; kingdom Metazoa; phylum Chordata; class Actinopteri; order Perciformes; family Sebastidae; genus Adelosebastes; species Adelosebastes latens. Next base: position 28,966 of record CAKAKR010062299.1, read on the forward strand.
ACTACATCCTCGTCCATGCTATTTGCATAAATAACAATCTCAATAAATAAATTGAAAATGAAAATGACCCTGCTTGTGGGCATATTGGGGGTTGTCCCTGGGGTAGAAACGTCAGTAGCAAATAAATATCTGATCAAATTCAAGATGTAAGATTTCAACGTTAGACTGTAATGATCCTCAAACCTAAGTTCTATGCATTGATTAGTTTGATGTTAGAAGATAGATCAATTCTGTTTATAGATTATTTCTGTCCATCCTAACTCATTAATCACTATATGAGCATTAGAAAGACACTATTGCCTGTTATGGTCGAGTCGAACAAGACTCGATTTGCTCTGGACTCGGTCTTGAATAGGACTCTACTGGACCTGGACTTGGACTTGACTTGGACTCGATCAAGGCCCATTACCTTCTGGAGCTCTTAGTTTGATCATATCGTCATCTTCATCAGCAATATTGATCATGTCAAGAATGAACTTTGATGCTCATCATTTCAGATTTGATCTAATAACTTTAATGAGTTTCACTTTCATCTTTAATGTATTTTTAATGTGGTGTTAAATGTCTATATAGATCATACCACTGTCTTCACTGCTATTGACAACTTCCTACTGCCTCGGCTTGTTAAATCATGTTATCTTGGAGCATATATTGAATCTCGCTGTCGGTAATCATTAGTAATAATGTCAAACCAGCAGAGATGATGGAATGTAAATCCACAAGGTCCCATTTGATTCATTTTCTTCCTCGTCTGCTGCTGCTTCTGTCATTTCCATTCATGACCGATCCTCCGCTTGAATCATTCTGCTTCATTTTGAAGGCTGCTGCTTGAGTGATGGACGTAATCTCGACACAAGATGCAGTAATACCAGGTCAACCTGTGGGTCTGATGCGGTGTCTCCGGTTCCTTCACATCCTGTCTTAAATGAATCCCATAATTACATTAACTGAGCATGTGGGCATCCTCATCATCAGATTGTCCAAAGATTTCATCTCTAAACTGGTTAGCCTGTTATCACACTGTCAAACCGTTTGCACAGTATTTCAAACTAATTAGAGCCGCTGACATCTTGGCCAGAAGCCTAAATGCAGCCACAGAAGAAGAAGAAGAAGAAGAAGAACAGCTACTTATTGATTAGGTTTTAAGCCACGCTAGCGGCATATTGGTTGGTCAGTACAGACATACATGGTCCCCAGAGGATGAATCCTAATGAGGTTGAGCGTTTTTGGTGACACGTCTTGACAATTATGGAATGGATTACCATGGATTTAAGTACGAAGATGATTGAATGAATTTTCATCGAGCGCCAACAGCAGGTCAAAGTTTCACCTACACTGAGAAATATCTCAACATGTACTGGATGGATTTTGGCACATAACATTCATGGCTCCCAAATGATTTCTCCTTATGACTTTGAGTTTTCCTCTCTAGCACCACCATGAGGTTTTTGGTTTTGAGCGAAATGTCTCAACAACTATTGGATGGATTGATATGAAGTTTGGTTCACACATTCATGTCCCCCTCAGCATGAATTGTAATAACTTTGGTGATCCCTTAACTCTTCCCCTAGCGCAGGGGTCAGCAACCCGCGGCTCCAGAGCCACATGCAGCTCTTAAGCCGCTCTCCAGTGGCTCCCTGTTTTTTTATTTACATTTTTATTTTTTTTTTAATCATTGTTGTAGGTCTAATGGACAACGGTACGTTGGAGTATTAGGGCCACATTGAGGAAAAAAAAATAAATCTGAGATTTCGAGAATAAAGTCATAATATTCTAAATTAGTAATTTTACGTATTAGTTTCTTTTTTCTCGTAAAGTTATGACTTTATTCTCGTAATTTTACGACTTTTTTCCCGTAATATTCTGACTTTATTCTGGAAATCTCAGATTTTTTTCCCCTCAATGTGGTCCTAATACTCTGTAGTACATTGTCTCTTTGGCCCTCACTGCATTAGACTTATATACTATATACTTAGACTATAAACTGTGTTACCTTCATCACAATG
>CAKAKR010062299.1:30991-41984 GCA_916700685.1 Adelosebastes latens
GGAAAAATAAATAAATCTGAGATTTCGAGAATAAAGTCATAATATTACGAGAATAAAGTCATAATATTACGAGAATAAAGTCATAATATTTCGAGAATAAAGTCATAATATTACGAGAATAAAGTCATAATATTTCAAGAATAAAGTCATAATATTATGAGAATAAAGTCATAAGTTAACGAGAAAAAAAGTCGTAGTATTATGAGAATAAAGTCATAATATTATAAATTAGTAATTTTAAGTGTTAGTTTCTTTTTTCTCGTAAAGTTATGACTTTATTCTCGTAATATTACAACTTTTGTTCTCGCAATATTACGACTTTTTTTCTAGTAAAATTATGACTTTTTTCCCGTAATATCATGACTTTATTCTGGTAATCTCTGATTTTTTTCCCTAAATGTGGTCCTAATACTCTGTAGTACATTGTCTCTTTGGCCCTCACTGCATTAGACTTATATACTATATACTTAGACTATAAACTGTGTTACCTTCATCACAATGATCAAATGTTTTGCGGTTCCAGACAGATTATTATTTTTTTTTCTTTACCTAAAATGGCTCTTTAGACAGTAAAGGTTGCTGACCTCTGCCCTAGCGTCATCATCAAGTCAAAATTTGAATGTGTCCAGTACTTCGGTTTACGACCAAATACCTGCAAAACGAATCACATTACTACCAGCCTCAGCTGTACTTTGTGTTTTTAGTGCTAAATAGCAAATGTTAGCATGCTAACACGCTAAACTAAGATGGTGAACATGGTAAACATTATACCTGCTAAACACGTAAACATCTATTATATAGATATATAAGAAGTGGGCGTAGTCACGTTGGCGTCACCCATTAGTTTGTGAACTACGGTTTTGAAGTCTCAAGTTTGGCATTTTGGCCGTCGTCAACTTGGTTTTTTGCAACCAGAAGTTACACGAGAGGATGGCGCTAAGAACGCTGAATAAGATATTTTTAGGAGGCCAAAATGTTAATATTAACTTTCATGAAGTGAAAACACGGACAACTCCCAGACCGGACAACGCCGTGGTAGCGACCTGTCAATCACAAGGTAGCCACGCCCTAAAGCATCCCCTGCTTTATGGTCTATATGAATCTAAATGGGACCATAATTTACTAAATGAACATCATTCTGTATTGAAGAAGACTTGAAACTAGCGATTGAGACCATAAAATCATGTTTACAATGTTTACTGAGGTAATAAATCAAGTGAGAAGTAGGCTCATTTTCTCATAGACTTCTATACAATCAGACTTCTTTTTGCAACCAGAGGAGTCGCCCCCTGCTGGCTGTTACAAAGAATACAAGTTTAAGGCACTTCTACATTGGCTTCACTTTTCAGACCCGGAAGTTGCCACCTGGCTAAACATCAGCATGCTAGTATTGTTATTGTGAGCATGTTAGCATGCTGAGTTTAACATTAAGCTCAAAGCAGAACAGTACCTAAAGTAGAGCATATAGTATAGTATCATGTCTGTAGGGACAAGCAGCCATAAATAAAAGCAGAACTTAATCAGGAAAGTTTGTGACTTTTTCCTTTTGTAAATACACAGAAATTCTTCTGAAGTCTTATGAATTCATAAATAAGTAATAAATGAATCACTTTTGACAGAGAATATGATTTATATCCTTAATTTTACATCAGGAAGGCAAGTCAACCTTACAACTCTATAAATTATTTTGCAGAAATATCAAGGCAGTGTGACACAAAATAAAAAGCTGAATAATTTGACTTCTATCTGCATCAGTAAACCTCAGAAATTACACAGCGAAGGGAAAACAAAATGAGAAAGTAGGCTACTTGTGTTCCCGGAGAGCCGCCCTGCATGAATGCATAATCAGCTATGAATCCCAAATGTTGACAGCGACTGGGTTTATTGGTGAGTTATTATCTTCTCGCAGAAAAAGAAAAAGAAATCGCGAGCTGAACTCGACTTCATCTGGGATATGAGCGTTGAATATTTATGACTGCATTGGGGCAATTTGTCTTCCTCGGGGACTAATCGATGCATTTAGTTTTGGTGGCAGGCGGCTACATTTAGATAACAAACCTCCATTAGGGGCAATTTATAATCCAAACTAAATACCGCATCGCTATCAAACAGCCGTGAAGCGATGCGATTTGGGATTTTAAACACAGGAGACATTAATTATCTTTCATGTGATAGTCACGTCCCAGTTCAGGGGGTTATAATAATGAAATCCCCAAAGCAAAAGTTCCACCCTGACTCTGACAAAGCTCAGATGAAGACATTGTTTTAAAGTCCGTAGCCTAGAGGAAAGCTGAGAAGGAGCATGAGATGGATGGTACGAGAGGCTGTGGGTCATCACTGAATCATTAGAGAAGTCTTTTAACAGCTGCTCCTCAGGGGAATGCTGAGGGGAAAGGAAGGGAAGGGGGTTGCTGATGCAGGACTGTAATTACATTTGGTGAATACAACAAAGCCTGCTGCCACTCTCCGTCGCCACGGCGGCGAGCCGAGGACGCCTCGCTGGCCTGTGATGTGATGCTCATGGATGTGGATGCCGCGCGGCCTTAGATCTGGAGAATGTGCTCTACATGATGAGGCGCTTTGTGGGGAAGGTAGATGGGAGGAAGAAGAAGACGGGGAAATCAAAGCCACACCAATTTAAAATGTGTCCTCCCCAGCGGGGGCTCACTGATTCCCAGGTAGGCGGCGGGCGCGGTTCTCCTAACATCTCCCGCAGCTGCCTGGAATGTAATTTGCAGAAAGCTCGCGATTGCATTGGATCCTTCAAGGCACCATTAACAACTTCCTCTGTGATCGAACTACACTGATTTTACTGCAATGACTAATGACCCAAACTGATCTGTGGGCGAGAGGAGGAGGAGGAGGAGGAGGAGGAGGGTTATCCGTTTTCACACCAGTGACATTTGACCTACGTTTGACTTGCAAACCAAGGAGACAAGAGCGGGAAAGGATCAACACCGGAGGGTAACGTGATAGCCGATGTTAGTTTTTCTTTTCTTTGAAAGGTCAAATTACTTCATTACCCAGAAATCAGGAAACACAACACCAGCAAAGCTCTCACTTCCCTGACCTAATTGTCCTCTTCGGAGTGGTGGGTGGGGCTGATGGCAGTTAACTGGACTTAATGTACATATACTGTACATCCTGAACAGTTTTCTGGTGCATTACCGTCTCCTCCATACAGCGCCCACTCACCTCAGCTATTGCGGAAGCTCATTGTACATAACTCACTCCTACAATGTGCCATAGCTACAAGTACTCGTCTCTCTGTAGGGGCTGTCAGTTGATTAAGATATTGGTAACACCTACAGGTCCACATGGTAGGTGATAATAAGCAAGTAACCTATTTGAAATTTCTTTGAAATTACTGCCAAATTACCCTAATATTTACCTTATTTACCTTTATTATAAACATTATTAAATAATGATAAGCTAAAATAACATATAATGGTTCAAATAGGGCCCTTAGGCTTGAGAAGCGGTTGTACGCTGCTTTTCATCAGAGGTGGAAAACCAAAACTAATAAAAGACACTAATGATCAGGAACTAATCTCACCATTGCGTGACTTATTGTCTACACAAATGTAACCTGGTAGCTAATATAATGATTCAGGGAGTTTTTAAAGACATTTCAAAGAAGTTATTTTCCTAATAACTTAAATGTATTATTATATTATTAAATAAATTATCAGCTATTGGGAAATAGCGGAATAAAATTATTAAATAATAAAATAAAAAATAAGTAATTTTTGATATATTTTGAGGTAAATATTAGGGGAATTTGGCAGTAATTCCAAAGAGATTTCAAATAGTTAACTTGCTAATTATCACCTAATTACCCTGAAATTTGCGGACCTGTAAAATGAAGTGTTACCAAAATAATTAATCGCACGATTGTCCATAGTTAATCGCGATTAATCGCAAATGAATCACACATTTTAATCTGTTCAAAATATAGCTTAAAGGGAGATTTGTCAAGTATTTAATACTCTTATCGACATAGGAGTGGGTAAATATATAAAGCAAACCTATTTGCCCACTCCTATGCTGATAAGAGTATTACTCAAAATATCGGTATTTAGGAATTTTTGTGTAAAAGCTACTTAAAACATTTTATTTAATCAGTTTAAAAAATCATGCAATTTTGAGTTAAAAAAAACAAAACAAAGTTTTATCAATTAATTAATGCTTGCATTTATTTTTAATATTATTTTTGGTACATTTAATAGCATATTTATTTATTGAGTAATTTATTTATTAATGTTAGATTTCGGCAGGCTCCGTCCTCCCTACTTATGCACCGTGGTGCTTTGAGCTAAATGTTACATGCTGAAGGTTAGCAGGTATGATGTTTACAGTTTTCTTAATCTAATCGCTGTGCTAACAATCAGCACTCAATATCCATCAATGCACAGCTGAGGCTGATGGGAATATCATAATTTTTTGGACCAAAGTAACCCAATGACTAACACTGCTATCATGACTAAAAGCTAAGGTCTTACTTAGATCCTGTGTAGCTAGCTTTGTTAATGTCACTATATTGTGGTGCAGAGTTACACAGCGTATAATTGAGCCACATGTGTCATGAATATTGAGGTCTCCCCCTTGGATAACAGATTTCTATCTCAGTCATTCACTCTGGTTCGTTCTCTTAGTAATTCTGCTCACAGTTACACGCCACATTGCACATTAAACTCAATTGATTGGGGGAATTAAGCCAATCACTAACAATATTATTTACTTTTATTAAAAAAATGAAATCGCCCGAGGCTCAGAAGCCTCCGCTGTCAACGCTGGAAGCTCTTTTTATTTTCTGTACAGCCGGTCTGTGCAGCCGTATCTTCTATCATGTATGGTTGTCTCCATTGTGAGACTTCCATTTGCCTCAGCTTTCATCAGGCTTCTGAAAGCTTGCCTCCATCCTGCATCAGGATCAGGCACTCTGCACCGAGAGCCCTTGTGAAAAATAGCTATGTTACAAAAGGAATAGGAGATGCACAGAGAAAGAGAAAAGAAATGGGGGTCAGAAAGACGGAATATAAGACGGGGGAATCCAGAAATGGAGTGGTGAAGTGTGGGCTGGAGCTCTGAAAGCTTGAGTGTTTATACCGACCCTCTTTCCATAAGGGCTGTGTTGCCTCCAACCAAGATGGATCTCCGATGACAACCTATCAGCTCTGTTATTAGGTGGGGAACACTTTGTTGCCCCGCAGCACAAATTGTGCAAAAAACGATTCATTCCATCTGCTTCATTCCAGCCAAACCTTTCACAAAGCAGCCTCCAATTTTATGCTCATATTTTGTTGATTACCTTTCATTTCAAAAAATCTTTACCCATGAGCCCCCGTGTGTGTTAACTGCCTGCATTTTAGGGCTGTTGACGTCCCCCCCACCCGTCTCCGCTTTAAAACACCAGGGGAGCTGCAGCGAAGGAGCTGAGCTCTGCTCCAACAAGCGTGATGCTAACTGTGGTGTAATTAGAGGAATGCCACTGCACGCTTGGCAATCTAGACTAATTAGCAAAGCTTTGCTGAGTTTTCAATCCGCAAGGACCCCCCCACACGAAGCAAACAAAAAAAAAATGCTAAACTCACTGAGGGGTAAACAGATGTATAAATGTTGTTTGCTATCTGCCTTGCGACTGAGACTTGAGGTTTCCTCTGGAGGGAGGAAATAACACTGCATTGGAGAGGTTCGTTTTAGCATCAACAACCACATACTGCAGCAGTTTGTGACATAACACAAGTACCACAGAAGAGTAATGCAACAACGTAATATGACATGATGGAATATAATGCTGCATAATGTCAGAACTTGAACCTTTTAGTAATACTGTAACTTGTTTTGGTTAGCATATGGTGGGTACCGTAATGAAGCATTCATGCCATAGAAGAGTTATCGTGATTACCAGTTCCCTAATTGTAAATAGCAATAGTGTTACTGTAACAACGTCGTTTTTTTGCGTACTTGTATGTTTTTGAGTATGTTTAAACATCTGTAATGCTCATTTTCAGGTTCATACTTTGCTCCGGCTGGTGGGCGGTGCTTGGTGTTTCCTCAACTGATCTCAACATGGCTGCCGGGTCACAAACTTAACTCATTTTACAGCTAAACTGTACACTACAAGATGTTTCTGAAAACATTTGAGGCGAGAAATAGGCATTAAAGTAACAGAATATTGATTCATATTTGAGCAGCGCTGCCTAGTTTGAGCTTTTGGTCAGAGTTTGCGAGTGATTGACAGCTGCTCAGAGACGGCAAGGCTCCAGCTCGGCTCTGATTGGCTGTTTTCCTCCGGTCTGTGAAATCTTGCAGATGCCGGTAGGAGCACCGGAGTACACAGAGGCACCTGATTTTTTTCAGATTGCACTACTGTCAGGATATAGTGACTGTTTTATAAAAATGCCTTTTTTTTGTAATCATATTTGTTCCATTTCTACCCACTGCAGCTTTAAGGATCACGTCCTTATGGGGGGTGTGGTTATAACTAGCATTATTGTACCTCGGCTTTAAAAAAAAAGGTAGCATCTACCTTAATTAATCACCCAAATAAAACACCCATGATGCTCTTGACCTGAACGGTAAGAGTCAAATGCTCATGGTGGATCCTCCAGCTGTGACTTCTGCGTTCACTTTGGAACTTTGACCTTCAGTGAGGTGTGTGAGGCCGGTCACGTCCACAACCGTGCCTCTGTCTCTCCTTGTGTTTCCCAGTGTTCCCCGCTGTCTCCGGGTGTGTTTAGGTGTGTGTGAGAGTCTCTTCCTGTCCTGTTGTCAACCTGGGCCCAGTCTACCTACACACCTGCCTGCAATCGGCTCATCACTTCCAGCTTCCAGCATACACACCTGTCATTCATCAGCTCACCATCTCTGCAGTATATCAGTATACTGGCTCTTCACCCACTCAACGTCACAGTGTTGTTTTAGCTCCTTATAGGTGGAATCACGTCTCAGGCTTTCTCTGGAGAAATTATTACCTTGTTGTTGTGCTTCACCTCTCACATATTCTCATGTGTCCCAGGATCACTGCATCACCTGCCTTCCAGTCTGTCTGCCTGTCTAACCTGCCTGCTCGCCTATGCTTCAGTCCAGTCCAACCATGCTATGAGCGTTCCTCCATTCCTCATCATTCCCTCCTGCAAACCTCCGGACATCATTCATGTCCATCTTCCACCTCAGCAATATATCCCATTCTCTTAAAACCTCTCTCCCTGTGTCTGCATTCGGGTCCTCACTCACTGGTCGTAACAAGGAGTTTCTACTGTTTGTCACAGTGATCCCTGATGTGAGAGCAGAGCCTCGTTCAGCTAAAACTATTTTGAATTTGAGGCACACAATGGGACCAGAGAGGCTGAGTGGACTGGTTATATTATGCTTTGAGAATAAACAAGCAGAGATGTTGAACCTGGAGCAGATTGAGGAGGACTTCACGGTGCACAACACTCAGAATGACGTCCAGACCGGTGAGTACAACAAACTCACTGAACTCATTCTCTAGATAAGTGGTTTTCAAAGTGGAGTCTGGGGTCCTTAGCGAAAAGGGGAATAATTCATTTCAATTATAATTCCATCCATAAGTAACACAATGACAGAATGTATGACTATTTGGGTTTAATACATTTTCTGTAATAAAACATTTAAAAGCAAAAATCCTATCAGAAAGAGGACCCCTTGCAACAAAATCTAATCAAATGGGGGTCCATGGTCTAATTTGTGTTAGATTAGGGGTCCTTGACATGAAAAAGTTTGAGAACCACTGATGACAACACCAGCAACCACTGCGTTGCCTAGCAACGTAGCGTTGCGTGTGTGACGCAGTGTGTAAAAACTCTGCAGTCTCTCTTTTACTGTGTGTTTGTGGCTGCAGTCGCTGTGGAGTGTATATTGTTTATACATCTGTGTTGTCTGCTTTGGTGATGTTTAATTCTGCTGTTGATTCGATAAGAAGTGTCAGGCTATTTAATTTATGTTGCGAAATATTCACATTTTGGTTTCTCAAATAACTAAGTACTGTCAACAGCGTCTTTTACGTAGGTTGTTTTCTGCTTTGCGATGATTTATTTATTCACGAATTAAATAAATCTGCATTTTAGCTACAGATTGGAAAACGCACATCCCAATTACAGCAAGTTGATTTTCGTCTGACATAACACCTGTGTGTTGATATCGTACTTCTAATTGGCTGAAAACACCTTGAATTCCTCTTGTTTCCATAAGAGACTGTTGTTTTGTATAAAAAAATGACCTTTCACATTTAATCATATCACTCACTACTCGTTATGTATGATATTAACTTGAGACATTACGTGTTTCTTAAGAGACATCACCCTTTGAAAAATGTCTATCTATATTTATGTATAATCAAGTTCTTTGATAAGTAGCTGTGTACTGATTTGCTTTGTGAAGTTATCACCCTGATGTGAACCTGTCCCGATCGTCTGGCTAAAGCTCATTATGCTGTAATGACGTTTTGTTATCAGTGAGGTGCACAGACCGTCTGTCCTTCAGGAACAGGAACAGTGATATTAGAGAAAAATACAGGGTTGATTAAAAGCCTGATTGAGTAGTCATCATTTATTTCTGAAGATAAAACAGCACAATTTCCTGAGGCAAAACAAACTGTCTCACAATGGCAAGTTCTGAGTCAGTCAGTTTTTATTTCCATAACTGCATCCTTAAAGGTCACGCTCTGTTGGGTTGCATTACGAATCCGACAGTCTGTGATCGTGTCTGCTGGAGGATTTTTGACACTTTGTGTGGTCTTTTGGACCCCACAAAAGTCTAAGTGGCAGCAATGATAAGAGCTTTTGGACATCAAAGCTTCCTCGTCTTCTTTTCGTCTGGAACACATAATCCTTTTTGGCTTTACAGATGGCGACGTCGGTCAGTTTGTCCAAAATATCTCAACAACTCTTTTATGGATTGCCATGAAATTTGGTACAGGCATTCATGGTCCGGAGAGGATGCATCCTACTGACTTTAGTGATCCTCTGATTTTTCATCTCGCACCAGCAGGTCAAAACTTTGATAAATTCAGTGAAATATCTTAACATCTATCAAATGGATTGGCACAATATTTTTGGTGCCTTCAAATGGAGTCGTGTTTACCGTGTTCTTGAGAAGAGTCCATATGAACACCCCCCTCTTGTGGTATTCACAACCTCTTAATTTGAAAGTTTCTGAAACTCCTAGTTCACGAATTGTGACGTATTTGCTGATGTTGTCGGAGGCCATGGGAGTTAATTTTTCGGTTCATAATAAGTGAATATATTGTAATTTTAGTCGAATATTGTTTTTCTTTGTAATTTTATAATATGTCTGAGGAAAATGTTGATATTCCCAACAGCCTCATCTTTTCCCTCTTTCATTTTGCCTTTGCATTTCCTGCATTATGTTACCTGCTTGCTGGCTTGCTAAATTGTTAACCTCTGTGGCTTCTGGACGCCGACAGTAACGTTAATATTGCCGTTAATTAGCAGCGGTGTTCTCATGACTTAACCCTTTGAACGCCGAGCATATTGTGTACATGACTTCCCATGTTGTAAACACAAGCTCACGAGTTTAATTTGAAGGCAGCATTTGTACAGACATTCGTGGTTCCCAGAGGATGAATCTTAATTACTTTGGTGATCTTCTGACTTTTCATCTAACGCCATCATGAGGTCAAATGTTCACTTTGTTCAATACTTTGGTTTATGACCAAATAACGACAAAACTTAAGACATCCCCATCAGCTCAAATCATTAAGCTCAGCCCCTTAGTCTTGTTCTCCCATCGTCTTATGAATGCGGCTGCACGTCTTTCTTTCACCTCTTGGTATTTTCCAATTAGGGTCAAAGCAAAGTGTTAAGGAGAAAAGAGAGGATGTAATCCGCTCTCTCCCATGTTTGTCTCTGTTCAATAGACCATGCATGGTCAGCAGAAGGTATTAAAGCTTAAAGCAGATGGTTGGCTCCTTCTACAATCCAACCTATGCAGATAAAATGCCTGAGGCACGTTTCTCACGTAGTATCTCCTCCCATTATAAACCATTTATTGCTTTCGCCCTGCATGTCACCCACATCTTTAAAACTGTCAATTTATCAATGAAGTAATCTACAAAGTGTCCATTAACATTCAGCGGCCTCGTACACTTCACCTGGAATCGTTACAAGCTTAAAGCCTTTTAGCCGTACTGATAGCACGGAGCAAAGTGGGATTTCAGTGAGTGATTTTTATGGAAATGACTGTCTTTTACAGATCATTCCACACTCTGTTTCATGGTATACCTGTAATTGAACCAAATGATTCAATTTCTCTTTCACAATGCGAAATGTCACTCTAACAACTGTTTAAAAAAATAAATAAAACAGACATCACATCATTTTGACCTGGAAGATCCCACAGATCTCTCTACATGCATGTGTATAAGAAATTGTTGGTAACCCTGTGAAAAAGACAATATAGGCTGGAAATTCAATGTAAATTACCGTAGTAATTAACCCAAAATGACTTTTTTTTCAGACTTTTTTTCCGGACATTTTTTTAAACTTTTTTTTCAGACTTTTTTTTCAGACATTTTGTCAGACTTTTTTTTGAAAAAAAAATGTTTGAAAAAAAAGTTTGAAAAAAAAGTTTGAAAAAAAAGTTTGAAAAAAAAGTCGGAAAAATGTCCGAAAAAAGTCGGAAAAAAATCTGAAAAAAATCTGAAAAACAAGTCCAAAAAAAAAGTCCAAAACAATCTTTGAAAAAAAAGTCGTAAAAAAGTCTGAAAAAAAAGTCCGAAAAACAAGTCCAAAAAAAGTCTAAAAAAAAGTCGGAAAAAAAAGTCGGAAAAAAAAGTCGAAAAAAAAGTCGGAAAAAAAAGTCTGACAAAATGTCCGAAAAAAAAGTCTGAAAAAAAAGTCTGACAAAATGTCCGAAAAAAAAGTTTGAAAAAAAAGTCCGAAAAAAAAATTTGAAAAAAATTTTGAAATTTTTTTTTGAAAAAAAAGTCTGGAAAAAAGTCCGAAAA
>CAKAKR010062300.1:0-17005 GCA_916700685.1 Adelosebastes latens
CACAGACTCACATTCTTTGAGTCTTAGTCACTTGCTCACAGAAAATGCCATTGTCAACATCCAGAGAAACAGACAGAGGAGGGGGGGAGCGATGGTACTGCTGCAGGGGGGGGAAGAAAGGGAGGATGTTGAGTGTTGACTTGTGACTTTTTGAAAAGCCTGTCGTGGTATTTTTTCAGCTGTCATCGTGGGAGAGAGACAGAGAGATAACAAGTGAAAAGGAGAAGGACTGATAAGTGTAGTGGTGAAGTGTTAAGTGGCTGATGATCTGTTTGAAGTGAGGCGTTTGTTAGAATCAGACAGTTGACCTCTTTTAGTTCATGGTTGGGATGTGAAATGGCACGATACTGATAGTGAAAAATTAATCTGACCAGTCTGACCTGACATTTAGAATAATTTCTCTTTAATCCCATATGTTACACCCCCTGGTGGTGAAGATTCCTAATGGCAGGTGAAAAGAAGGAGTTGACAGCAACTGGGAGATAAATTGGGAAAATTTAAAATGACAGTATCTTAGTAGCTGTTAGTAATTGCAAACTATTTTGATAACCGATTAATCTTTTTTTTTTTTAAGAAAAAAAAGTCAATTTCAAGTATGATTTTAGCTTCTTAAATGTGAATATTTTCTGGTTTCTTAACTCCTCTATGATAGCAAACTGAATATCTATGCGTTGTGGACAAAACAAGACATTTGAGGACGTCATCTTGGGCTTCGGGAAACACTGATCGACAGTTTTCATCATTTTCTGTCATTTTATAGACCAAACAACTACCGTTAACTAGCCCTCGTCCTGCCGATTTCAACATGGATTTGTTGTTCACAATGTAGCATTATCAGGGAAAAATAATGTGCGTTCCCTGGACGCGTCGATGGTGAGTTTACTGTGTCCCAAACGCATTTTCTGTCATCCCCGTGACGACGGGACGTCGTTAGTCAAGTCACAACTGTAACAACGAATATTGTAACTTCTTTCCAAGCGGACCGTGAGGCAATGATTGGTAGACGTTTTTACAGGATTACAGCAGCTACAGATGACGGCTCTTTTCCGGTCCTTTTCAGAGCTCATCAGTAATGGATTGCTGTCGGGATGTAAAGACCATTTCAACCAATATAACAAATAGTGTATACTGGAGAATATCATCAACCCTGCCTTTAATGTGTTTATGTGTGTTTGTGCATTGGGCGTGTATAATAAACAGATACACCTACTCTTCTTACATAAGCTAAAAAAGCCTCCAAGGCTGCGGCACACCTCCACTGTCAGAGTTTCCACTGTACTGACCTCACACTGATGATATGCAGGCACATGCATATACACACACACACATACACACACACACACACACACAGTAGACCGTGCACAAGCATTCATACAAACGAGTACACAGACAATAGCGATGCATTAACATGTGCCCCAGAATACAACGAATATAAACACCCTAATTCAGACATCAAGTGCAGTTTGACTTTGTGCACGGACACAAAATGAACATCACGAAGCATGTAAATGTTTTTATACACGCACACATTGTGTATAAAAGCTCTCAGTATATCGTATAAAGAGCTGCAGTCTCTGGATGTAAATTCACGTGTTTAATAGCGTGTGACTCGATCGTTGATGGTTTAACCGACTAGATGCGCTGATTCAGCACTGAGCACTCTTTAATCAGAGAGAAAACACGCTCACACACACACAGAAAATGGGACACCACATGCACACACACGTCCTATAAGAAAAAGGGAATGACAGGGCAACTGAGCTACAGCATAATAAGCACTGGGCCAGCGAGGACAACAGCGGATTAGAGAGTGACAGGGAGTGAGAGAGAGAGAGAGAGATCAGGGTCATTACACAGTGAGAGTGCTGAGTGTTAGGTAGGACTGATAACAAAACCAAAGAGTGAGTGATGAGGAGGTGAGTGGGTGAAAAAAAAAAAAAAGTAAAACTGCAGCAGAGTTATTTCAAAATAAGGTACAAAGATTTTTTTTTAAATCCTTTTCTGTTTTTGACCCAATCAGAAATATTTGATCATCACTGATGAAGACAACATACAGTAATGTACGTCATTACACCCATATGTGATGGTTTAACTATCTCATTTTAAAATTATGGGCATTAATCTGCTCTGATAACAGCAGCTCCACTCTGCTGGGAAGCTTCCCACCAGATTTTGGAGCCTGGCTGCAGGGATTTACTCCCATTCAGCCACAAGAGCTTTTCAGTCAGAGAACTCAAGTGGTGGAATAGATTATTATGTGAATGTAGACAGGCTGTTCTCATACACTGTTCGTAGCTATACCTTTGAGAAGTGATTGACTGTAATTCGTATATATCCCGCAAAATCAATTAATATACTGTATATGTTGCTGGATATTCGTAGGTGAACGAACAAAAAGTGAGGAACAACTTGTTATAAGATATCATGCGAACTATTTTTTTATGAGGATACTAGAGCTGCAACGATTAATCGACTAGTCGTCATCTATTAAATTAATCGCCAACTATTTTGATAGTAGTAATTTTTTAAGAAAAAAAAGGGCAAATTCTTTGATTCGAGCTTCTTAAATGTCAATATTCTCTTGTTTCTTTATTTCTCTATGACAGTAAACTGAATATCTTTGAGTTGTGGACAAAACAAGACATTTGAGGATGCCATATTGGGCATGGGAAAATACTGACCGGCAGTTTTCACCATTTTCTGACATTTTATAGACCAAATAACTAACCTTAACTCGCTCTCGTCCTGCCGATTTCAACACGGATTTGTTGTTCACAATGTAGCATTATCAGGGAAAATAGGGACACGTCGATGATGAGTTTATTGCGTCCCAAACACTTTTATTTTATATCATTCCCCGGATGATGGGACTATAGCAACTGATACAACTGTAACAACGTAACTTGCATAAATAAGCAAAACCCACCCTTAGCGGACTTTCTTACATAACAAGCGTAAAGTCAGCGTTTACTTTGGTTTCACGTGGGACACAAACAGGGAATGAAATTAGCATCTGCCACCTGCCAAATAAAGGGTAAATGTTGGCTGTGGCAGGTAAAAATTTCAGGTCACCTGCCACCTTGGGAGATAGCTTTTCCTTATATCAACACATATTATTTTAAAAAGCAATTACTAAGTTTAAAGTCATCAGGGATCAAAGTTACATGATATATTCCATATTTCGACCTGCCACAGTGGCAGGTGAGGAAAAAACTTAATTGCAGACTCTGAACAGCGGTCTTCTGGGTGAAAGTCCTTGTTTGTTTGACCCATCTATCCTTAGTGGACTTTCTCTCTTGTCATACTCTAATCGATTAATCGAGAAAAAAAATTAACCTATTAATCGACAATGAAAACAATCGTTAGTTGCATGTGCAGTTGATATTTGGTGCATTGGATAGCCTATGTTGCAGTGAGAAGAGAATGCCAGGTGAACTTGAGATAACTGTCTGAACTAGCTAGCGGCCTTTAAGTCATTAGTGAGGTGGAGCACTGATGTTGGCCGATAAGACCTGGCTTGCATGTCGGTGTTCCAGTTCATCTGAAACATAAAGTCAGGGCTCTCTGCAGGCCATTAACTTACACCAAACTCTGGAAACTGTTTCTTTATGGCCCTCGCTTTGTGCACACAGACATTGTCCTGTTGAAACAGAAAAAGTGGAAACAACATTTGGTGTAGCTCTATTGTCGTCCGAGTGGAAACAGTAGGGCAAACAGGTTGAGATAATGAAAAGGAAAAAAGGTGTGAAAATCAGTAGAAAATTGGGAAAAATTGTGACCCCGGGAGGAAACTGAGAGAGGGCGATGAAATATGGAAGTCACCGAGAGGGTTGGCAAGTATGGTAGAAAGAAAAGGAACCAAACGACTGATATAAACACTAATTGAGGTTATTTTCGGTTATTTAGCCTCAAAATATTTTCAATGGTGATACATCTGCATAGGAGACCATCCAGAGAGTGCATGTGTGTGTTTTGAGGATGTGAGTATATGCAAAATGTTGCAACACGGATGCCACATTACACCACACCCCGCTAGAAACCAGAGACAAATATATACTTCTGGTTAGAGGGGAAAGAACATTTCCTCTTTCTGTGTTGCTGTTTTCATGTGAAGGACAAGTGCAGAGCAGCGTGATGAAAAAAAAGAGGGAATATAGGAGAGGTGGAAAAAAGGGATCTTAGCACTTCTCCGCGAACAAAAGGACGAGGAGAAGAATTGGACGAGCATGCACTTCTTGTTTCACTTCTGTAAACTGGATATCTGGAAATGAGCTAATGCCTAGTTACCGTAACCAAGAGCCCTGGGACAAATAAACCCGTTCTTAAAATACTTCTAGCTGTCCTGGGATCTGCTGGCTCCAGCTTTGGACTGAAATCAGGGTTAATGAACAACTGACTGAGGGTCCCAGAGCAAATAATCTCTCTTCAGGTATTTTCAGACCCAGCATGAGGGCACGGTCAAAACCCGGTGCAGACCCTGTGAACTGAGCTACCAGTGGAGCCAAGTTAATTTCCCTGTGGACAAAAAAAACATATTCATTATATAGACCAGGCAAAAAGAAACCGTCTTTTAATGTCACCAACAATGTGCGGAAATCTAGACAGAAAGTGTAACTTGTGTTTGTGGGAGAGAAAAATGATCTTTCTCTCTATTGATTTTCTGTCTCTCTCACACACACACACACACACAGTCCAGTAATTATGACTTCAGCTCCCTGTAAGATAATAACAGGAAATTGTGCAGGATGATGTGCGGGAAGACTGAGCACCGAGCTATTGTGTGTGGAGCTAGAATGATGACAAATATGGAGCAAGGACGTTTGTATGTGTGCTTTGTACAGCCTTTGGGAGGACCTGGTTATTTGAGTTATTTTGGGTGTTTTTTACTTCTTCAGATTTTGAGGGTTTAAGACTTGTTTTTTTTAAGACTCAGAGTCTCACCAGATCTAAGTCACATAAATTATTGACTGAATTGGACTTTGACTTCTTAGAGATTTGACTTTTGGGCTGCAACTAATGATTGTTTTATTCAATTAATCTGCCAATTATTTTCTCAATAACCGATTAGTTGTTTGGTCTATAAAATGTCAGAAAATGGTGAAAAAATGTCGTTTGGTTCCTTTTCTTTCTACCATACTTGCCAACCCTCTCGGTGACTTCCATATTTCATCGCCCTCTCTCAGTTTCCTCCCGGGGTCACAATTTTTCCCAATTTTCTACTGATTTTCACACCTTTTTTCCTTTTCGTTATCTCAACCTGTTTGCCCTACTGTTTCCACTCGGACGACAATAGAGCTACACCAAATGTTGTTTCCACTTTTTCTGTTTCAACAGGACAATGTCTGTGTGCACAAAGCGAGGGCCATAAAGAAACAGTTTCCAGAGTTTGGTGTAAGTTAATGGCCTGCAGAGAGCCCTGACTTTATGTTTCAGATGAACTGGAACACCGACATGCAAGCCAGGTCTTATCGGCCAACATCAGTGCTCCACCTCACTAATGACTTAAAGGCCGCTAGCTAGTTCAGACAGGTATCTCAAGTTCACCTGGCATTCTCTTCTCACTGCAACATATAGGCTATCCAATGCACCAAATATCAACTGCACATATTCTACATGAATGTATCCTCTTGGGCTGCAACTAACGATTGTTTTCTTTGTCGATTAATAGGTTAATTTTTTTTCTCGATTAATCGATTAGAGTATGACAAGAGAGAAAGTCCACTAAGGATAGATGGGTCAAACAAACACGGACTTTCACCCAGAAGACCGCTGTTCAGAGTCTGCAATTAAGTTTTTTCCTCACCTGCCACTGTGGCAGGTCGAAATATGGAATATATCATGTAACTTTGATCCCTGATGACTTTAAACTTAGTAATTGCTTTTTAAAATAATATGTGTTGATATAAGGAAAAGCTATCTCCCATGGTGGCAGGTGACCTGAAATTTTTACCTGCCACAGCCAACATTTACCCTTTATTTGGCAGGTGGCAGATGCTAATTTCATTCCCTGTTTGTGTCCCACGTGAAACCAAAGTAAACGCTGACTTTACGCTTGTTATGTAAGAAAGTCCGCTAAGGGTGGGTTTTGCTTATTTACGCAAGTTACGTTGTTACAGTTGTATCAGTTGCTATAGTCCCATCATCTGGGGAATGATATAAAATAAAAGTGTTTGGGACGCAATAAACTCATCATCGACGTGTCCCTATTTTCCCTGATAATGCTACATTGTGAACAACAAATCCGTGTTGAAATCGGCAGGACGAGAGCGAGTTAAGGTTAGTTATTTGGTCTATAAAATGTCAGAAAAAGGTGAAAACTGCCGGTCAGTATTTTCCAATGCCCAATATGGCATGCTCAAATGTCTTGTTTTGTCCACAACTCAAAGATATTCAGTTTACTGTCATAGAGGAGGAAAGAAACCAGGAAATATTCCCATTAAAGAAGCTCCAATCAAAGAATTTGGACTTGTTTTTTAAAAGTTTAAGAATTACTCAAACAGATTAATCGATTATGAAAATAGTTGCCGGTTAATTTAATAGTTGACAACTAGGGCTGTCGATTAAAATATTTAATCGCAATTAATCGCACAATTTTATCTGTTCAAAATGAACCTATATTTATTATTGGAAATCAATTAACAACACAAAACAATAACTAATATTGTCCAGAAACCCTCACAGGTACTGCATTTAGCATAAAGAAATATGCTCAAATCATAACATGGCAAACTGCAGCCCAACAGACAACAACAGCTGTCAGTGTGTCAGTGTGCTGACTTGACTATGACTTGCCCCAAACTGCATGTGATTATCATAAAGTGGGCATGTCTGTAAAGAGGAGACTCGTGGGTACCCATAGAACCCATTTTCATTCACATATCTTGAGGTCAGAGGTCAAGGGAACCCTTTGAAAATTGCCATGCCAGTTTTTCCTCGCCAAAATTTAGCGTAAGTTTTTCACTCTAGCTTTAATACTGAGCCCGCTACAACCTAAATATCGCAAGTTGCGTTAATGCGTTAAAGAAATCAGACAATTTTACATCCCTTTTGACAACTGATCGATCGATCGATTAATCGTTGCAGCTCTACTTGACTTACTTGGGACCTGACCCCCTAAATACCTTGAATTTGATGACCCTTTCGGCAGCCATTTTTTGATTTCTGAGCTGTTTCCAAAGCTGCACAAAATGAGGCAGATTGGAGCAAAATGAATATAAAATGAATGCACTTAGCAACTTAGAACTTGAGACCTGCTTTGATAAGACTTGAAACTTGATTTGCAATTGTCACATAAAACATCTCAAGTTTAAGGTAAGGGTCGGGGTTAGGTATGCAGTTGTGATGGTTAAAGTTACGGGTTATGTCAGGTGGCAGATTGACACACATAGAAATGCAAAGGTGCAGATTTGAAATGAAGACGGCTCCCTACGGTCAGATCCAGCTTCTCAGCGAGTGTCCAAAGCAAAGCAAGAATGTGTTTTCTAGTTGTCTTGGTGTTTGAGAGTCAAACTTGCCAATGTTTGTTCAGAAAAACATGCACATGGGTGTGCATGTGTGTGTCCTGTGACAGAGGGCGGACTGAGGACAAAGCGTGGGGGGGTAGACGAAGGCCGCACACGGAGCCACAACACCCCCACAGCAAACAACAGGGAGACCAAACTACCAGCCCTGCCCATGCAAACACTCCCTCACCACATGACAATACTATTGTGGCCGAAAGAGAGTGTGTGTGTGTGTGTGTGTTGTCGGTGGGGTGGGGTGGTCATCTGGGTTTCCTCAAGAGAGTGAAACAAACGGACTGAGGGAGATTCACTTCCCCGTTGGGACAGACAGATAATATTGACACAGTCTGTCCCAATAAGAGGCAGACTGAGCCAAGACTTCTTACCCGCCAGGACGACGGGTTTAATGAAAGTCTGTCCGAACAAATGAAATAAATTTGAGTCCTTGTGACTTTTTATTCACAAGATGGATTTTCTTTAGAATTGAGTAACAAATGAGTGAACAATCAAAATTCAAATATGCATCAAATTAAACTTCTTCAGTGTGGTTCACAGTAGGGCTGGGACGATTCACCTATCTCCCGATTCGATACTATCACGATACTTGGGTGCCGATTCGATAAGTATTGTGATTCGATATTACAATTTATTGCGATTTTTGTTAACTTTTTTAACACTAGATTATAGGGAAAAAGTTGAATCATACACTTCTAGGGACTTTTACTTTGAAAAATCTCTAAATGAATACAGTAAAAATGTTTGATTTTCCGCATGTATGTAGTCAGAGATGTCCTAAAGTCAAATATATCAGTTCATTGTCAGGAATTATTTATTCATTTTTTTCCGTTTGAATGCATTTAACATAAATGTCAGTATATGGGTGCTCAACAGTTGTAGCATCGGCCCATTTGACCATGGAGATGAGAGCGACGGCCGGCTGGACCGCACGTTACCGCAATACGATGACGTTTCCTGTCTATGACAGAGTTAGCATGCAGCTTTAGCCGTGATGTCTAGCTCTGCTTTTCATGCAATGTGTGAAACCCAAAGTGTTTCCATACTTTACTGGATGTGTAGTGTTTACCACTTTGGATTTAAAATGTGAGGGTGCAGGTCGTATCCACGCAGACCCTGCGCCGTTTTCTACTTTTTCGTTTCTGTTCGCTGCTGCCAGCTGGTTTGTTTTGTTTGATGGATACGACGTCACAAACAGACTTCCTGATGTAGTCGTGTGCTTAGTGGCCTCATGCAAACTATGTATTTAGTCATTTCTGGTGTGAAAACCTGCAAAAAGGTTATTTTATTTTTAATAGAAATCTTATCCTGATTTTTCCTCTTCTCTGCTCTGTGTTTTCTTTTTTTTTACCCCGCTGTTCAAACTGCTGTTCAGACTTTAGATAATTACGCTGATTTTACAGGAATGTGTGAGATATATGAAAAAAAAGTGAGTAAGATGAGACACAGAACAGGGTGTGTGTGTGTGTATGTGTATGTATGTGTATGTTCTAAGTGCACGTTCAGCTCATAGTGAGTCATTCTCAGGGCGAATCATATTGTGTCTTTGTGTCTCCCCTCGGGTGAAAGGGATGACACCTCACACACACATAAACACAAACACACAGTGAGTCAGGAAGGTGTGTCTGTCTGTCTGTGTGTGTGTGTGACTGCATCCCGTCTGCATAAATGCATGTAAGCATCTGTGTGTGCTTCAGTGCTAAAACTGTGCCCTAACCACTGTGACCTCGCCACTGAGTGTGTGTGTGTGTGTGTGTGTGTGTGTGTGTGAGCCTTGTCAGGTGTGCGTCAAACGTAGGCGGACCCACCGCACTGTTTACATACGACGCCACGGTGTGACCTCGGAGGTTGCCGGTGACCGTGATTGGCTGCCAGCTACCAGCTCATTAAGCCACTCACACGGGGACACCAGTGCCAGAGGACACACTCTCCATTTGTTTCACAACACACGGACACAGTCGCACACACTCGTCAGAGGGACACCGCAGGTATGGCAGGCAGCCACATGCACACACACACACACCACAGTCCATCAGTAGCAGAGCGTCTGTCTGGCCTCGGTGACCTGGCTGAACTTTGGCTCACCCTCGTTGGTTCATTACACCACACAACCTCACACCTAGATGCCTATTGGCTGGTGGACCAACTGCAGGGTCATGACTTACAGGAGGAGAAGAGAGAAGAAGAAGAATTGAAGAAGACAAATTGACGAAAAAGACGAATTGAAGAATAAATGAAGTAGAGGAATTGAAGTAGAGGAATTGAAGAAGACGAATTGAAGAAGATGAAGACAAATTGAGGTAGAAGAAGACTAATTGAAGAAGACAAATTGAAGACG
The DNA here is from genome assembly GCA_916700685.1 of Adelosebastes latens. NCBI lineage: Eukaryota > Metazoa > Chordata > Actinopteri > Perciformes > Sebastidae > Adelosebastes > Adelosebastes latens. The sequence continues at coordinate 9,856 of CAKAKR010062300.1, forward strand.
ATGAAAAAAACGAATTGAAGACGATGAAGAAGACAAATTGAAGAAGACAAATTGAAAAAGAAGAGGACGAATTGACGAAGAAGACGAAATGCAGAAGAAGAACTGAAAAAGATGAAGTAGAGGAATTGAAGAAGACAAATTGAAGAAGATGAAGACAAATTGAAGTAGAAGAAGACTAATTGAAGAAGACGAATTGAAGACGATGAAAAAGACGAATTGAAGAGGATGAAGAAGACAAATTGAAGAAGACAAATTGAAGAAGACTAAGAAGACAAAATGAAAAAGAAGACGACGAAGAAGACGAAATGCAGAAGAAGAACTGAAAAAGACGAAGAAGAGGAATTGAAGAAGACAAATTGAAGAAGAACTGAAAAAGACAAATTAAAGAAGATGAAGAAGACGAATTGAAGAACTGAAAAAGACGAAGAAGACAAGTTGAAGAAGATGAAATGAAGAGGACGAATTGAAGATGAAGACAAATTGAAGAAGACGAAGAAGAAGAATTGAAGAAGAAGACAAATTGAAGAAGAAGACGAAGAAGAATTGAAAAAAAGAAGAAGAATTGAAGAATGAGAAGAAGTGAAAAAGGAAAAATTAAAGGGAGATGGAAATTTTTTGAGGAAACAAGAAAAAAAGGAGACAGAAGAAAAGCAGAGGGAAAAGATTAAAACAAGAAAGAAAATGGGATACGTGAGTAATAAATAGCTGAGAATAGAAATACTCTAGTAAAGTGCAGTACTTAAGTACATGTACTTCGTTACTCTCCATCAAGCTTCATGAACAGTCTAGTTCACTACTGTATTTACAACATCTAATATGATTGATTGCACTTTTTCTGTCACATTGGATCCAAGTAACCAAAATTAATCATTTAAAATATATTTTTCAAGTAATGAAATACCAAGTGATGATATCTGGACTGTTTGTTGTTGATTTTGAACATTATGGATGGCAGGTTTGACACTGGTGTTGCACAAATTCACCTCTTCATCCAAACTCCTCATCTGTTGCTCAGAGACACTAATCTCTCCATCCAGTTTTCATGTTCCACTCGAGGAACAAAAATCCCGTCCCTTATTTGCTTTAAAACAGCATTGGATACAAATCGTATTCCTCTTCCTCCTTATTAATAGCTGTAACTTTAGTGTTTATCTTTGTGTTAGAGATCACCATTCAGATTTCTATTGGTGAATACTTCACTGTGACTCAGAACTACACCCTCTGGCATGACTTGTGATGCTTTAAAAATAGTTACAGTACAATTACAGCATTGAAAACTGACTTTTTTCATGTCCAACCAACGTGATCTCATGGGAAGGCGTATAAAAAGCAAGTGCCTGTCTCTTTAAAAAGCCCAGTCTGCTCTTATTGGCTTTAGAGAAAAATATGGTACACTTTGCAGAGGTTGTTTTCAAGCTGTGGGCGATATACAGTATACTAATGAGGCTGCATGTGACATAGGAAGGGGAGCCAGATCTAATTGGCTTGTTGAATCACATGTTTTCTGATCCAGGCAGCTTACAAAAAACTGGCTGGGTTGTCTTATTTCACAGTTTGTGGGTTGGAAGGCACTCCAGATACCCAGATGTATTTGCACAAGCTCTGAGAAAATGAGTTTGATGCACAGTCGCAGTTTTAAACATGTGGTTAACTAGTGAATAAAAAAAAAAACTACTTGGTTAAGTTTAGGAAAAGATCACAATTTGGGTTAAAATAAGTACGTTTGTTATGTAAATTAAGCTACATACGCAAGTTAAGTAGTCAACATTAATAAGTCAACAGTCGACTTTTGGTTTCACACAGGACACAAACAGCGGCCTCCTGGTTTTTTGACCTGTCCATCCACCCCGTCCTCCTCCCTACGCAGACTTTCTCGGTCTTTATACCAGGGGTTTTCAACCTTTTTGGGGCCAGGGACCCTTTAAAGGGGAGAAAATGTTCGAAGGACATCCTCATAAGCGTAACACCGATTAAGCGTAATGCTTACTACCAATTGGATGCCATTGGAACTATTTGTATTCTAAAACCTTTCAACCGAAATACTTGAGAATCATGTTAACACCACTTTGTTTTGCTCTGATATTCCAGGTGCTTTGTAATCAGATGTCACTTTAGCTTGGCTGGCTTCATGGCTTCAGTCGCCGGCACCTGAAGACACATGACGCATTTTGGTCGCCCTTCGCTGTCGCTCGATATTACTGTCATCATATTTTCTCAGTTTACCTAGTTTGGGCTTAGCATCATGTGACGATGTGGACTGACTCAAATATTCCTCCATGCTCGCTAGGTATCTAGCAGGCTACTAAGCTAAGCTAAGCAGCAGCAGGAACGATCTCTTGCACCCTGAGTGAAGTGACTGATTCATGACAGACTGACTTGATATGTCACAATCATATCAGAGCTTCTATTGGCCCAAAGCTAACGTGGATGGGAGTAATGGACATAATAAGCTTGTTCTATTGGTGCTAATGGTCCCCATCGATATGTGCTTTTTAATGATACAGCACAATTTTATAAGTGCCACGGATCCCTCTTTGAGAATCACTGCTTTATACTACGTCACCTGACTTCTGGAGCACTTTCTCTGAATGTCTAATATTGCTGCAGCGTGAAATGACATGAGAATTTGGCGTGTTATTCGTAACGCCATTTGGTGATACCAGGCTGGTCCATCCCTTCAAACTATCCCTTCATATCCAGGCAGTCTGAAAGTGTGTTTATGTACCTCGAGGCCTGGTAAAGTACACGCCGAGTCATCATTCTTAAAGAAGAGAATTTGCTGACTGAATTAGCTTTGCAGGGGAAACCCCGTTACACACCAGAATGACATTTAAACGGCCTCTTCTTTCTTAATATATCTCTCTGTCAGGCCTCTGTCTTGTGCTCGCTACTCTTTCATATACTTTATAGCCTTTTTATAGACTCTTTTATTAGCCTCATTACCATTACTTCTGTCCCTGCTGTCTTTGTTGCTGTGATGTTTCATCCCCCTCCACCTCCACCCCTAACTGGGCCTTCTCCCTCTCTTTCTGCCTCTCCGTCGTTCATCTTCTGTCCATTCCTGGACTGAAACCCCCCCCCTCCTCCCTCGTCTCTCTTTCAACATACGATACTTCTCTGTTGACGTGTCCGACGGCGAGTTCCTATAGCAACCAGACATTTCTGCTGACCCCTGCCTTGCTTTGCGTGACAGAGCTGCAGGACGTTCAGTCACAGGTCAGAGACTAGCAGAGGAGACTACTGTAAGAGTGCACGCACACAGCTAAGCACACATGCACGCACACTTAACATGCACTCATATGCATGCATTTACTGTTAATGTTACCTGCTTAATCACAAAGATACACATGCATGCACACAAGTAGTCAATGATAAACAAACTGAACATTCGTTGAACATTTTTATTTTTTATTAAAAATAACATTCATAACAGTAACAGTTGTACAACCAATAATTATAATCTGCAACAATAATTACACTTGAGAACTGGAGGATTTCATATCCTCCTTTTTTTTAAATAAGTTAAGAAATAAAGTTTTCTCCCCCCCTCCCCCAGAAGTAATTTTCTAAAAGCATTTCTACATACAGTGTTGGCTATAACTGGCTCACAGCGATCTCTAACAGCCAGGTCTTTAAGACTTGCTTTAATGCGGATATTCATAGCATTTTATCTAGGCAGGCATTTGGTTGTTATTCCATTTTGATCTGGCAGTAGTACAAAATGAGCAGGTTATCAATATTTTCCAGTTACATGAAGCTACAGTACACGCTAGAGCACGTAGTATGATCAGTGTATGGCTACTCCAGTGTTAGATACAGTTAGATTCAGACATTGTAGGATAACAGTAATGTTTGGCATTGAGGCCTGAGCTGCACTCTCCAGTTTCCAATTATCGTCCCAGTGTAGAAATCCAGTTCTCCACATTTAGCCCCCCAATAATGACTTCTTAACCCAAGTCACAGTCAAGTTCTCCATTCGTGGACCAATCAGTAGTTCAGCTAGGAGTCACAAGTGTGTACGCAACCAATCAATGGCTGCCAACTGCAGGAAGAGACCACCAGTGTAGCGTCTGACAAGCTTCCCTCGATTTGTGGTTCCTACAAATCAAATCCAGTGTTTTAGTGTGACAAATATCCTCCGTCCCAAAGAGTTTATAAGATTGCACTTTTATTTTATCCATGAAGCTGGACGCTCTGCGGGCAGTTCTGGAGCAGGACAGGGGACTTCCTCTGAAGCTGTCCGTTGAGGCCAGCAGCACTGTCTGTCCATCAACGTTAGCGTCCGTCCACAGCGTCAATCATCCCACATTCAGGAGTCCAACGTTTCTCGTCTCTCCGTATTCCTTTGGTGCAATTTGTCTGGCTTTTGGTTAGCTTTACCATTTCCTGTCGGAGGAAAGAGAAAATCACAAGATAAATAGATTATTTTTCAATTTATGTCTACACTCATGAATAAATTAATCTTACAATTAGGGCTGTTAACCCAAATTAATTTCAACGCCACAAATTTCTTTAACGCATTAATGCAACTTGCAATTTTTAGGTTGTAGGAGGCTATGCTAAATTTTGGCGAGGAAAAACTCTCATGTTCATTTTCAAAGGGGTCCCTTGACCTCAACCTTTTAGGTTGTAGCGGGCTCAGTTTTAAAGCTAGAGTGAAGATACTGGTAGACTATGGAACTAGAAAATCAAAGAAATCCATCGGTACCAACCATGTCATACTAGCTTGTCGCGAAGGATGCTAAATAACGCTCAAAACTTGCGCAAAAATTTGGCGAGGAAAAACTGTCATGGCCATTTTCAAAGGGGTCCCTTGACCTCTGACCTCAAGATATGTGAATGAAAATGGGTTCAATGGGTACCCACGAGTCTCCTCTTTACAGACATTCCCACTTTATGATAATCACATGCAGTTTGGGGCAAGTCATAGTCAAGTCAGCACACTGACAATCGGATCGGTGCTTGGTATCGGCCAATACCCAAAGCCAAGGTATCGCTATCGGGGCTGAAAAAGTCCGATCGGTGCAACTCTAGCAAATTCACATATTCTTATTCTGGCATTCAGCCTCACAGTTTAACAGCAGGAAGAAACATATTTGTGAAGCTGCAGGTGGATCTAAGACTCAGTTTACTATTTCATTGATATCTAAAAATATCAGTCTGGTAGAGGGGGAAAAATGCCCTGGCAATCGTCTTGAGTGGTGCTTAGCACAAGATGCAGCGAAGGTGCAAAATAGATCACGGATTAGGAGGAGAATGCCGGATGAAATAGGCGGCCAATGGCAGGCTGATACCCACACACTAAATCCAGTGAGTCAGACTAAGAGAACAGTGACTTTAATCAGTGGTTGATTCATTTTTTATGATTTTCATGATGAAGAAATACATTTTTCTCATTCTCTCACCTGCAGCTCTACATGATCATGGCTCTGATGGCTGCTTTGCTGATGCGTTTGCGGTGTTTCCTCCTGCGGCGAGGCGAAGCTGGACGGAACGGCGCCAGGCGGGCCGCGGGCGAGATGGGAGCCGCAGTGGAGAGGGCTGGAAGAAACCAGAGAGAAGGTAGAGGACACAAAGTTAACGCAGAGTCTTTCATCTTTACATCTTTCCTAAATGTATATTGAAATATGATAAGTGGTGTCATGTGTAACAGATTAGCAAAAAAAATGATAAGACTGTCCTCAGAAAACTCACAACACTGGTCATTTGTTCAAACAGCTAAAAGCAACAGCAGCGCAGGAGGAAGTGTGACACTAAAGCATCTGACTTAGACACAGGAGGTTTGTGTCCCACTGCATAGCAACAGTCAATATTGATCATGAAAGCAGTTTATCTTAAGGACTCGATACTGTTACTGGAGGACCATAAACAAACAACAAACACAGAGCAGGATAGAAAAATGCTAGATAGAAGGAATAGCTCCTGTAGTGGCTCTGACTGCACTCTGAAGGGCAGCTGATAACCTTGAAGTCTGCATAATGAAGCCCTGCAGGTCTGAGTCGAACATGGAGCAGTGGGAAGTCCAGCTCTCGGGGGGCCGAGGAAGAATAGCAGGACACATGTGGCCATGATGTTTAGTCATACGTGTACAGTGGGCTGCTTCCTGTCTGGGAAACTCGCCCATTGATTCTCTCATACATTAAAAGCTCAAATACGAGACATGCCTCTAACACAGAGACAGTAAACACATGACATACACATAGCAGTGGTTACCCCCTCCCTCTGTCTCGCATGTAACATATATACTATATTATTCTAAGTATTCGTGGTGATTAACAAATGATTTGTAAGCATTCAATTTGGGGCGGCTGTGGCTCAGAGGGTAGAGCAGGTCGTCCACCAATCGGAGGGTTGGTGGTTTAATCCATGGCTCCTCCGGTCACATGCCGAAGTGTCCTCGAGCAAGATACTAAACCCCAAATTGCTCCCGAAGGCTGTGCCATCGGTGTCTGAATGTGTGAATGGGAATGCTGACATGTAGTGTAAAGCACTTTGAGATAGGGACCGACCCTCGTTCACCGATTAATAACTATTAACCGACAAAGTTAGGACGTTGCATGCAGTGGTGCGCCAGCGGCAGTGTATTAGCACAACAGACGAGTCCCCAGTTCACCCGTCTGGGAGAGTTAGCAGCCACGATACTGCGTGTATTGTCGAGGACACATGCAGCCACTTTCCCAGTAAAAGTCTCCACCGCACCATTTAGTTTAGCTGCAAGGTTGTCAGCTGTGTGTCTGCCTGGCGTAACGTTACTCTGTCTGTCAATTGATTAAAATATTTAATTGCAATTAATAACTTAAAGGGAGATTTGTCAAGTATTTAATACTCTTATCAACATGGGAGTGGGCAAATATGCTGCTTTATGCAAATGTATGTATATATTTATTATTGGAAATCACTTAACAACACAAAACAATGACAAATATTGTCCAGAAACCCTCACAGGTACTGCATTTAGCATAAAACAATATGCTCAAATCATAACATGGCAAACTGCAGCCCAACAGGCAACAACAGCTGTCAGTGTGTCAGTGTGCTGACTTGACTATGACTTGCCCCAAACTGCATGTGATTATCATAAAGTGGGCATGTCTGTAAAGGGGAGACTCGTGGGTACCCATAGAACCCATTTACATTCACATATCTTGAG